>PYFS01003574.1:0-107726 GCA_003671545.1 Ophiognomonia clavigignenti-juglandacearum | reverse complement strand
TTGGGTTGAATGGGTTATTGGGGGGGTGGGGGGGGGGGGGGGTTCTTCCGACGGCGGGAACACGAGGACACTTGACTACTATGTATCTTAATTCTCATTCTACTTACACTACTCTGTGCACCCTTCTTTCTATGTGTATGTCACAGGGATAGTCAAAGACTATACGAGATGCCATCGTTGCCTCGCGGAATGGCGAGATGTCGCCGAACCCCCCGTATTGCGACAAACACCTTCTCCTTTTCTCAACCGAAAAACGGACAACCATCACTGCTCATGAAGAAGCAGGAGGTTGTACAGGATGCCATCGTTGCCCTGCGCACCGGATTTCCATCGCACCGGAGCCCCATCTCAACATCATACTATTCTTGGCTCAACCAAGACGTGGATGTCTGGAAAATCTTCCCAGGCATACAGGATGCCATCGTTGCCCTGCGGACAAGCCAGACTTCATCTCGACTTGAACCCCATGTTCCCCTTCCCTTGACCAACGTAGAGGCGAAGCCGATTAGATCTTGATGCCCTCCAAGATAGGCTTCGCCTCCTCACTCCTCCACCAACTCACACCCTCCTCGCCGGGGAAGGTAAACCGGTCCATGCTCTCCGGCTTCATCTCCACACTGTACCCAGCCTCCTGCGGCGTCTGGTAGTACCCGTCCTTGATAACACTCGGGTGCAGGAAGTGCTCGTGCAGGTGGTCCACATACTCCAGGACACTCAGTTTCCCACTGACGACCACGTAGTCGATCGTGCTCAAGTGCTGCGTGTACTCGGGCAGTCCCACGCCGCCCGAGTGCGGCACAATAGGGACGCCGTACTTCTTGGCGATCAGCAACACCGCCAGCACCTCGTTGACGCCGCCCATCCGGCACGCATCGATCTGGCACACATCGATCGCCCCGCTCATGATCAACTGCTTGAACACCACCCGGTTCTGGCACATCTCGCCCGTCGCCACGCCAATGCCCCACGGCTTGATCGCCTCGCGAATCGCCTTGTGGCCCAGGATGTCGTCCGGGCTCGTGGGCTCCTCGATGAACCACGGCTTGAACTCCTTCAGCTTCTCCATGTACTCGATCGCCTCGGGCACGCTCCACACCTGGTTCGCGTCCACCATGAGCACATTGCCCTGGTCATACCCGATGATCTCCCTCGCAATCCCCAGCCTCGTCCGGTCCTGCTCCACGCTCCCGCCCACCTTCAGCTTAAAGTGCCGGTATCCCTTCGCCAGCGTCTCGCGCAGCAAGCCCCGCATCTTGTCCTCCCCATACCCCAGCCAGCCCGCCGACGTCGTGTACGCCGGCACCGCGCGGCTGCGCTCCGCATCCTGCACCCGCTCCGCCTTGCCCGCCTCGCCCGCGCGCAGCAGCGCGACCGCCTCCTCGGGCGTGATCGCGTCGGTGATGTAGCGGAAGTCGATGCACGCGACGAACTCCTCGGGCGTCATCTCGGCGACAATACGCCACACGGGCTTGCCCAGCGCCTTGGCCCACAGGTCCCAGACGGCGTTGACGACGGCGCCCAGCGCCAGGTGGATCACGCCCTTCTCCGGGCCGATCCAGCGCAGCTGCGAGTCGTTGACGAGGTGGCGCCACGTCGCGCCCCAGTTGGTGCCGACCAGCGAGCCGAGCGTGCGCCCGCGGATGCGGTCCGCCACGTGGTCGATGGCCGCGCACACGATGTCGTTGCCGCGCCCGATGGTGAAGGTCATGCCGTGGCCGGTGAGGGATGGATCAGAAGTCGAGAGGATGCAGTAGGCCGAGGAGTAGTCGCCGGCGGCGTTCATGGCGTCGGAGCCGGTCTTGTCGAGGGAGGTGGGGAAGCGTACATCGCGGGTGGTCCAGCCTGTGATGGTGAGGTCGAGGGAGGCCATGATTTCGGTGGTGATGGGGAGGGGGGGAAGTAGTGGTGTGTTATGAGATGTTGTTATGAGAGAATGATGCACAGGAGCGAGACGGAGCTGCTCGAGAGGGAGTGGTAAAGGGAAGGGGATGAGAAGGAAATAGGAAATACCGGGAAAATGGGAAAATGTATGCCGGCAGGATGGAACAAGATCTTATATGAATACCTCACTACCTCTGCGTTACCAGTATTCCCGGTCTACAGTCGCCCGAGGCTTGACTTGTAGCATTGTTCCCTCATCCGCTCGTATACTAGTACCCTACCTGCCTACCTTCTGTACTTTGTACAGGCTGTAGTACTTGGAATCTGGTCGGATAAAGAGGCCGAGAAGGCATCGTCAGTGAATGCATGGAGGGGCATCCGGGGGTGGGGGCATAGTGGGGGCTTCCCTGCAGGGTTCATCCTCGACAGATGATTGATGGAAAAATACCCGACGGAAGAATACTTAGTACATCCTAGTACCGAAGTACTTTAGTACATACTACCTCTTCTGCTTCCACGGCCTTTCCTACACCACCAGTGACCACTTGGGCATACACTTACGGTACTTCATTTATCCGAGTCATAGAAATATCGATCTGGTTACAAGATATCGTAGATTCTCCACTCGGTTTGAACTTTGAAGGGAGATTCGGATATGCTGGGACCTGTCAGCCCGGTTCAGTTGTAAGTACTGCCTACCTCGAAGATACTTCTCATAGTATGGCATGAGATTCTCATAATATATACAGTCGAATAGAAGACATCCCTACGAACAGCCGTTCTCAAGGCAGTTGTTCAGAAGAAGACGACTGTTCCAGTCCTCGAATCTCTGACAAGTCGAACTGACTGGGTGCTAGCCACATTTACCTTTGTCTTCAAACCCGCCAGTGATGATCCATTCGAGTCCATATTTGTCAATGTCTGCCTTTACCCGAATGACCGTGCTTCTTGCGGCAAGGAACCGTCGACGCTGCACTGGCCGTCGAGCACGTTGTGCTTGACGTGACAGTCGCCCAAGGAATCACTTCCGTAACGACATCCGCCGTCGGAACCGAGACCTTCGCCGCCGCCGCCGCTGGAGCAGAACTGTCGACAACTGTGCCATTGCTCCCACCCTGATACGCAGCGACATCCTCTTCGTCCATGTGGTACAGCAAAGACCCCCAGCCCAGCCCGTCGTAGCGGCCGGAACCCTCGCCCAGCGAGCCCGCACCAGGCTCGAACCCGCCGTATCCTTCCAGGGTATAGTTGAGGTATTGCGTCGTCCAGGGCGCGTCCAGACCCTTGACTTGGACGTAGTGGCTGTACAGGAGCTCCCAGGTGGGACGGGTGGCGCCGCGCGAGGCGTTGCTGATCTGGTCGTAGAAGACGATGGAGTTGGTGTAGTTGACGAAGGGGACGTCGTGGCCGAGGTTGTACCGGGCGAAGTACTCGGCTCTATTTCGTGTAAAGCACACGGGTCAGTGACGACTGGTTACTGGCAAACATATCGGCGTGCAGTAGGGAACCTTGACGAGTGGACTTACCCTTGAAGAATACGACTGTTGTTGTACGCGAAAAGGTCAACGCCTTGATTCCAAGCCTGGATACCAACGATGCCCAGCATCTGCTGATCCATAGCTGAGTGGCCTTGATCACGTCCAGACTCTTGCCCCTGCCCCAGAATGGTGCCGGTCCCGGGCTCCTCCACCAGATTTGAGACAGCCAAGTTGATACATCCATTGCCCTCACCATTCTTAAAATAGTCGATCACAAAGTCCCACGTCGTGGTATTCTCCGTCAGCACCGCGATGGCCATCGCGGACGCCATGTTGCTCAACTCCCAATTGGCAAAGAAGTGCGTCACGACATGCTGCGCAGGGAGCTCGTGGTTGAGAAAGGCGAGGTTCATGGGCAGGAACACATTGTTCAGCAAGCCGGTGAGCTCGTCCCACCCGTCGTCGACGAAGGGCTGGTAGTCGCGCAGCAGCTCCGCCGCGTTGGCCAGCTGGTGGCCCTGCAGCCCGGCTGCGAGGTAGCCGTCCATGTCACCGCCAATGGCCGTCATCGTTGAGCCCCACTGGCTCAGGATCGCCGCCGACGTGGCTGCGTAGCTGTCGTTGCCGGTGAGCTTCCATCGCAGCGCCAGAGCGAACGCGGCCGCGGCGTCGTGCCAGAGGATGTCGGCGTTTTCGTCGTTGACGCCATCGGCGCCGCGGTAGATTGTGGAAACGGCGTTGGTGGTTGAGTAGGAGGACTGAGCGAATGTCGAGTTGCCTAGTTCGTAGAAAGAACTGAGCCAGGGTTCGAGGTTGGCCTCGACCTTGGTCTTTGCCCTGGTCAGGTCGGCGTCTGTCGCGAGCAGGCCGGGGTGGTTGAAGGCGGCGGAAACAGGCCTCGTCAGAACGGAACACAGCAGGATGGACGAGAACAGCTTGGTGGCCATGGCTAAGGAGTGACAATGGTCGGAGCCAAGTTTGAGTGATGAAACTTATTCCCACATCTGGGTTGGTGAGAGTTCGGGTTGCAACTGCTTCAAATAGAAGCATGACCGTACCTGGCCAGCTTCTCGAGTTCCCGAGGTACTCAACAGGGGCCAGACGATCCCAATGGCTTTCTATGAAGGGGTTAGGAGTTCTCCATTCCATGCATCTCCAAGACTACAGGGTCAAGAGGTCGGCAAATCCTCAAGGGCGCAGAGGATATCAGCAGGCGGCTCATTGGCAATGCTCGTGGTCGTGTTCGGATTCTGATGAGACCGCGTGGGTCCATATAGATACTTAGCATCCCCGTCTATGGACCAGTGAAGTCAATATAAGAGTGTTTGACAGGCTTGACAGGTGCAGGGGGGTGGGTCCTGAGTCTTCAACGTAATCTCAAGGTGTCTCGTACCCCGGCATTCATAATTCTTTGGCGCCTGTTTTATGCATCGACATCCCCATCAAATACACTACTGACTGCAGTGAGATCCATGAATTCAATGTCATAGGTATACAGTTTGCAGAGATGGGAGATCAAGCTTTCGAATCGAGACCGAGACTGTGCGCCGTTCTGCCACTGCCCGGGAAATAGCGTTCCATCAGTCTCAACCCGCCTTAACCCGCCCAAATCGGGTTGATTAATTAATGGAATTTCCAGGTCGTTTAGGTTGATGAAAATTTAGATCTAATCGACTAATATTTTCATTAACCCTTTATAATTTTAATAAAAAAAAAATTAAAGGTGCTTAGGTAAAATTATAAATTAGTATAATATATAGCCGGGGGATATACGGCGGTATATTATATTTATATTAAAAATATAGAAATATAAAACGGAAACGGATCTTTTCATTTTCGGAAATATTTAAAAAGCGGGCTAATAATAAAGTTAATTATTAAAAACCGAAGCATTTATAATATAATCGCCGTAATCGCCGGGATAACCGGGATTTAGACGCGTTAAACGAAGAGGATAATAATAATAACGATTATATATCGTCATGATATACGGGCTAAAGGGGTAAATAAATAATATATAAGAGATATATAAGCATTAAAGCTTTATTTTATTTAGCTAACTTTATTATCGGCTTTTTTTCGTATTAAATATATAATAATGGTAATTAGGAAATTAGCGGAGATATATTATATAAAGCAGGTTGATTTCCTTAAACGGAATATTCGATCTACGGCGACCATATACACGTAAATTGAATTTAACCTAACGGCCGATATATTCCAATATAATCAAAATATTTGCTTAAAAATCGCATATATCGCATTTATTATCATCAACACGGATTTATAAAAAATATTAGCATAAGCTATCACAGGTCTATTATAAAGCTAAATTATTTATAAACCATTAGATATTTTAAATATTCGAATTAATAAAGCAAAAGCTAAATAAAATATTCGTAATTAAAGTTTCGTTTTATCGCTATTACACAATGCTATAACTATTATATATTAAGAAATAAGATAAAATAATTTATAAACTGCTTTTTAAACTAAAGATCTCACCTATAATATATCCGCTAAGGAATAATAGTGAACTTTATTGATAAAAATATATAATTCTTAATAACTTTAAGCGGCGGGTAATATAACGTTATTTTAATTAACTTAAGCAATATAACAAAAGGGGTTAGATTTGCCCGAAAATATTCGAATATCTTGACGGCTTAGGAGAATTTAATAATGAATATAATACCGTAACCAGATATATCGTTTTTTTTTTCGAATATTAAAATATAACGTCGGCTATTATAAAAGATAAAGCAAATAAAAGATAAAAGACGATAAATTGTAATACGGAATATAAGCGAAAAAGGCAAACGCTTAAGATATCTAATTGTATTATTTAAAAATTAATATAAAGCGGGTATATCTCGGGGCTATAGCGGAGATATAATATACGATCGTATGTTTTCTCGCTCAAGCCGAATATATATTATTTTAATGCTTTTTACGGTAATTGGATACGATGCTACGTAGATATAAAAAACGGAAATATTATATATAAAGCAAAAGAGATTCGTCGATCACCTTTATTTCGAAATCGAAAAAAATAACAATTAAATCGTCGAATTTATGAATAAACTATAACATATTAATATAACGAATATATAATGAATATAAAATAAATAAAAAAGCCAATAACTTTACGCCCACTAGTATTACTATAATGGTTATCTTTACCGGGAGTATATATTATAACGTAGCTATTATTTGATTTATTTTAAACCGCGTTTATAGGGTAGCTAAAGGCCGCTATGCTTTGGAATAAAAACAACAGCATAGCTAAAGCCAAAGCTATTATAGCGGCGTAAGGGTATATTTTATTATGAGTTTAGATATATATCGGCTTTATGGCGGGAAAAGCGGTAATTATAAAAAAAGAAAAAAGGCAAAGTTTTATATACGAAATAAAAGCGCATCGCGGATATAATAAAGGCAATTGTAATAAAAGAGAAATATAGAAAAGAGCAAAATAGATATATAATACACCCGAAATATAAATGCATTTTTGGTAAAGTCAATATAAGCAAGCGTTAATATATTTCCGCTATATATATTATATATATATATATATATATATATATAATAGATCTAAGACGAAATCATTAATACTTAAATATTAGCTATATAATAATTAAAGATAGCAATATTTATTTATTGTTCAAAATTATTAGCGAATCTATCCTAGGTATCCTTAGCTTTTATTTTTATTGCTAGCTTTACTTTAAAGCCGTAACGTAATTGGTTTTTTATATATTATATTATCTCGAAAATTATATTTTATTTTATTTATAATTTTGCGAAATTATTATCAATTTACTTTACGAAAAAAAAACCGTTCGTATTTTATCGATATTACAGTAATAAAAAAGTATCTATTATTATTTTCGCTAAATATAATAAATACTAAATATATACTTGTTAAAATTTCAAAAGATCTAAATAATATCGTTTTATTTATATAGCTTTATATCGGTTTTATTCTATACCTATAATCTTTTATAATATATTTATAAAATAATATTTCGATTTTTTTTAAAGATTATCTATTAGGTTACACCTAAATCGATAATAGAGCATATCTTTGTTTTCTCGCATTGTGGATCTATTTTTAGAGATATTACTAAATTAAGGATATCATTAAATTAGAGATATCACCAAAACTAGATTTTATAATTTCACAAAAAAAATATGTTTATATAAAAATTAACTTTCTTAATGAAAATTAGCCTTTTATACAAAAGTTAGCTCTTTATATAAAAATTAGCTTTTTATATAAAAAATCGCTCTTTACGTAAAATTAGCCCTTTATACGAAAAATAGCCCTTTATATAAAAAAGCTCTCTATACGAAAATCGCCCTCTATATTGAAAATCGTCTTTTTTATAAAAATTCACCCTTCATATAAAAAAATCGATTTTAATAATATTTCGAAAAATAAAATTTAAGGATATTATATTCATTTTTAGTAATATTTTTGAAAATAGATATATAGTGCGGGAATCTAAGGGTATGCTCTATTAAGGATTTACGTATATTTTAAATAGATAATCTTTTTGAAGGGGTTTTAAATAATATCAGTATTTATATAAAACGAAATTGAAATTATATTAGTAAAATTCTAATATTTTTCGCAAAGAACAAAAGAAATTACCTCGATTCATATAGCTTCGGCTTTAAATTTATAATTTTATATCGTTCTTATATATTTATTTAATTATCTTATCGATTTTTATAAAGAAACATAAATATTATTATACTTTTTAATTCCGAATTCTTTTTTATTATATATATACTATTACATTTGATTTATATTATATTATATTCCCCGTTATCGTCTATATCGCATGACTCATTATTATCCAATTCGGCTCCGAGCCGAAAATATCTATAATTTTTCGGTATTTATTCAAGAGATTATCTATCAAGGTATATCTAAATCGCTAATAAAATATACCCTTAGTTTCCTGTATTGTAGATTTTTTTTGGGGGAGATTATCTATTAGGGCATACCTAAATCGCTAATAGGGCACATCTTTGGTTTCCCGCACTATATATCCACTCTTAAAGATATTACCAAAAATTAGTATAATATCTCAAAGCTCTATTTTTAAGAATGTCACTGAAAATTAATATAATATCCATAGGCCTCACTTTTAAGGATGTCACTAAAATCGGGGTTTTTTATATAAAAGGCTTTTTTTATAGAGGGCTTTTTATATAGAGGGCTAATTTCACGTAGAGGATTGATTTCACGTAGAGGGATAATTCTTGTGTAGAGGGCTAATTTTCGTGTGGAGTGCGATTTTTTTTGTGGAGGGCTTTTTTTATATAGAGAGCTAATTCTCGTGTGGAGGGCTAATTTTCGTATGGAGAGCTAATTTCACGTGGAGGGCTAATTTTTATGTGGAGGGCTAATTCTCGTGTAGAGGGCTAATTTTCGTATAGAGAGCTAATTTTACGTGGAGGGCTAATTCTCGTGTGGAGAGCTAATTTTCATGTTGAGGGCGATTTTTTATATGGAAGGCTAATTTTACGTAGAGAGCTAATTTTCGTGTGGAGTACCATTTTTCGTATAGAGAGCTTTTTTCACGTGGAGGGCTAATTTTCGTGTGAAGGGCTAATTTTTATATGGAGAGCTAATTCTCGTATAGAGGGCCAATTTTCGAATAGAGGGCGATTTTTTATATGGAGGGCTAATTATATGTAGAGGGCTTTTTTAATATGAAGTTTTGAAATTTAGTTTTAGTGATATCCCTAATTTAGTGATATCCCTAATTTGCTGATATCCCTAAAAGTGAATCTATAATGCGGAAAACTAGGGGTGTGCTTTGTTAGCAATGTAGGTGTGCCTTAATAGATAACCTCTTTTAGGGATATAACCAAATTAGGGATATCACTAAATTGAAGACATTACTAAAACTAGATTTTATAATTTTATAAAAAAAAAAAATCTTTTACGTAAAAATTAGCTCTCTATATAAAAATTAGCGTTTATATAAAAATGAGATTTTTATACGAAAATTAGCTCTCTATATAAAAAAGCCTTTTATACAAAAAATCTCCTTCTATACAAAAATTCGCCCTTTATATAAAAAAATGAATTTTACTCATATCCCTAAAAATAGAATCTAGGTATATTATATTAATTTGTAGTAATATCTCTAAAAATGGATATATAGTACAGGAAACTAAAGGTATACTCTTTTAGCAATTTAGATATATTCTAATAGATGATCTTTTATTTAAATAGGGAGAGAGAGCTATATAGCGTAAAAATCATCGTTTTAATATAAAATATATTACAGATTTACGCCGTAGTATATTAATTAAGCTAGATAATATATGGATTTCTTTTGTTTAATACCTATCGATTTTAATTATTATTAGAAAAATCAATAAATAAATATAATAGTATTAATATATATAAATTTATAAAAACGGTTTCTAAATATTATTCAAGATTTAATATAGATGTCGTAATATCGTATATTATAATATTATTGCTTTCGTATTGTTTATTAATATGAAAGAATCATTTCAAGATATTATAGACTTTCTTTAAAATGCATTAATCTATATTCAAAAATATATCTATATCGGGGATTTTAACTTTACCTTTATTACTATCGTTATAAAGATAGCTATAAAATATATCGATAATGATATATAACTTTTTAAAACGACTTAATATAATGAAAAAGCTATTCTTGTATATCTCCTGATTTAGCTTAAATATTAATATTTATTCAATATTAATTTCGTTTCCGGTTTATTAATTAATCAAATTAATCGGCTTAGTTGGCGGAGTTATAATGGAAGCGAATATTGATATTTCTAGCTTATTATCCTTAATAGCCTCGAAAAATAAAACATCGTTTAATGCTTTAAAGAAATGTATAAGCTTTTTTTTCGATAAATTTTTTAATAATCTTAATAATATAGATAATCCGTTAGAAAGTTTTGTAGCGCTATAGATTATTACGAATAAATTTATAAATATTCTATATTCGGCGTAAAGGCTTATCGCATTACCAAATTTTGAAAATAACTTTAGCTTATTAACATTTCTTAAGGTCTAGATAAAAAGGTTGATTAAAATAATATAGATATTCAGATTTAAATTAAATTTTAGCATTATTAATAAAAAATACTTGAATTGTAAAGTTAATAATATGCCTTTAATAGCGGCTATATCGTTCGATTTTTTTAACCTTAGCTTTATATTATTTTAATAATGGAAATAATTGTTGAAAAAGATATAAACCGCTATATCGTTAGCTTTATAGTTATTTAAAATGATTTATCTAATATATATTTCAATGTTGTAAAGTAAAACAACCTCGTAAAAATGCTAAAATATATTAACGACGATATAACGATTTTTAATATTTTTAAGGGCAATAAAGCGGGTGCGAATTTAAGATAAATAAATCAATATTCGATTCTTGATATATTTAATAACAGAAATTAATCTTGCTTTATAAATATTATTTATAAAATAAATAATTACCGGTATAATGGTTTATTAATTAGGCGTTATCTATATATCGGAAGAAAGATTTGAAAAATAACATTCCGGGTAAATGCTATTATAAGAGTTTAGCTCTTAATTTTAAAGATTTTTCATAGCTATTTACAAACCTAAACGTTATTATTAAAAAGCAATTCGTTATACTATTATTTATTAAAGAATAAAAAAATAAAAGAATGAAAGAATGAAAGAATGAAAGAATGAAAGAATGAAAGAATGAAAGAATGAAAGAATGAAAGAATGAAAGAATGAAAGAATGAAAGAATGAAAGAATGAAAGAATGAAAGAATGAAAAAATAAAAGAATGAAAAAATGAAAGAATGAAAAAATGAAAGAATGAAAGAATGAAAGAATAAAAAAATGAAAGAATGAAAGAATAAAAGAATGAAAAAATGAAAGAATGAAAAAATAAAAGAATAAAAAAATGAAAGAATGAAAAAATGAAAGAATGAAAAAATGAAAGAATGAAAGAATGAAAGAATGAAAGAATGAAAGAATGAAAGAATGAAAGAATGAAAGAATGAAAGAATAAAAGAATGAAAAAATGAAAGAATAAAAGAATGAAAAAATGAAAAAATGAAAGAATGAAAGAATGAAAGAATGAAAGAATGAAAGAATGAAAGAATGAAAGAATGAAAGAATGAAAAAATGAAAGAATGAAAAAATGAAAGAATGAAAAAATGAAAGAATGAAAGAATGAAAGAATGAAAAAATGAAAGAATTAAAGAATGAAAGAATGAAAGAATGAAAGAATGAAAGAATGAAAGAATGAAAGAATGAAAGAATGAAAGAATGAAAGAATGAAAGAATTAAAGAATTAAAGAATTAAAGAATTAAAGAATTAAAGAATTAAAGAATTAAAGAATTAAAGAATTAAAGAATGAAAGAATGAAAGAATGAAAGAATTAAAGAATTAAAGAATTAAAGAATTAAAGAATTAAAGAATTAAAATTTTTATCTAAATTTAAATATTCGATGTTAAAAATAAAGATATCCATTATTATAATCTATTCGATAAAAAGCTGTTTGAAATCTTTTAGAATTTATATAATTAATAAAATAGCTCGTATAACATAGCTTCATTTAAAGCAAAAAAAAAAATCGAATTATTCGCCGATTGTTAGAATTGGTTGTTCTAAATAATTCAAAATTATATTCGCTATTTTAGCTATTTTCAAAATAATCGAGGCAATGATTTATCGAATCTAAAGCTTATAAGAGAATATTTCAATATAATCGTAAAGATCGTATAATTATTATTTACATATAATCTTTTCTATTCTATTTTTAAAAATAATTTCTTGAAAAAAATAGATTATGATTATAAATAAATAAAAAGTTTATATTTGATTTCTTTTGCTTTTTTCTATTTTTTACGCTATATATAAGCTATAAATTATAAATAAAAAATGGTTATTATAGCTAAAGATTATAAAATAAAGAAGATCACTATAATTAATATCAAAACGAAATATTAATGTATCGAATTTAATAATTAAATATATTTCGGCATTATATATAAACGCTACGAAAGTGTCTTAAATATAGGGCGGTATTATTAAAGGAAATGATAGAAAGAGAAATCAAAAAAGGAAAACTAAATTTTAATAATAAAACTGTGGGAGTAATATAGCAGTTGCTATGCGTCTGCAGGGGTTAGCTTTGCAGCCTAGTCTAGCCGTTAGGCTGGCGCTGATTAAGCATAGTTGACGGCTTTCAACCGCTGTGGGCTTTTTAGCCTATAGCTTTAACTTAGCCAGACCAATAACAGAATCGCTTTAAACCCAATGTATATATTACTATATTATATATATGATATAATTTACCGATATTGATTAGTTTTAACGACTGAAATAGCAAGGTTAATGGCTATATCAAAGAGATAGGTTATTAATTCGGAAATTTCGCAAGTTTATCTTCGAAACAGCTAATTAATTGTATTAAAGATAAAATAAATAGTTATAGCTTTAAGTTTAATTGTGAATTTTCTTGAATTTATCTTTTTAATTAGGTATATTTTATATATAATTGAATAGATTGACGAATTGCGTTTATATTGCAAATAGCCCTCTATTACATATTTGATTACGAGCGTAATGCTTAATTAATAAATTCTAAAGATCTTTAAAAGCGAACCTTTATAAACCTACTCGTAACCGACTAAGCACTCTATTAATAACTAAAAGCGATATATAAGCTTATTTGTAAATATACCAGCTAGGTACCCTATTAACTCTCTTCGCGCCTAAAATACCTATTTCGTAGGCAAACAATTAAGATTATAAGCAAACCTCTTCGTTAAGCTAGTTTGTTACTTATTTATCTTCGGAGCTTTCTTATTTATTTACTAGATGTAACGACGCGCTAAAATACGTTAAAAGCGATACCCTTACCGGCTTACTCGTATAACCGGCCTGGCGACCATTTACAAAATTCAATTTTTAACGCGTTTGATCAATGCGCCCGAGAACCCTTGTAAACAGCAGATTTGTAACAACGAGCCCTCTCTACCACCGGCACGGCATCCAATACTCAAGCCTTTATACGAGGCCAATCTTCAAGACCTCCTCCGAAGCCATGTTAAAACTATTCCGAATTCGAGATTGCGAGGTGCCTATATCAAGAAAATAAAAGGCAATCAAAGGACGGATCTATTTCCTCTCGCTATTTTGATGTCACTCACGAGCGCTCGTACCGCCAAAAAAGCTCGAATTAACTACTCCTTCATATATATATAAAGCCCCCGCCGAAGCTACCGCTAACCCGCTGCCGCCGGCATATTATATATATACGGGTAGATAAAGCGGAGTGGAAGAATTATTAAACGGAGGAACTAGAAGAGTTAATAGATTTAATATAATTAGCACTAGATTGAGCATACAAAAGAAAAGAAGAAGAAGCCGGAAGCGATCATCCGAACCGGAGATGATAGTCTGGTCGTACGGCAAAAGAGAAGATAGTTAGTGTGGGAATAATATAGCAGTTGCCGTACGTTTGCAGGGGTTAGCCCTACAGCCTAGGTCAGCCGTCAGGCTAGCGCTAACTAAGTATAGTTAACGGCCTTCAACCGCCGTGGGCCCTGTAGCCTACAGCTTCAACTTAGCCAGACTAATAATCAAATCGACTTAAACTCAATATATACGTTACCATATTATATATATGATATAACCTACCGACAAAAACGGATTTAAAACTATTTATAGAAATTATAAAGGTTATAAATACTCTATATTTTTATTATTTTTATTTAAAAAACATTAATATTTCGCGATTTTTTTAAATAAGCTTAACGTCTAATTTAAGATAGGGTTGATTAATCGGGTTGAGGTTGATTACTTAGGATCTAGGGTTGTTTAAGGTTGATGGAAACCTTGGACTAATCAGCCCGTTCGAACGGGGGTTGAACGCGGGCCGAGATTGATGGAACGCTGCCGGGAAATGGTGTACGCCGGTGTCTAGCAGAAACTCAATATTGCCACTGCATGTCTGTGGTTGTATGTTGCATGGGATCTTCGAAACCGTTTTCGAAGCCTGTCATTTGCTATATTTGATATCCGAGGAGCCTGCTGCTCATGACGGCGTCCCCCCCCAGGTCATCACACCAAAATACTGTCCAGCTTCCGAACCACCCTCTCCCCGAATTCCAGTTGCAGCCGCGCCTCATAATTCCCATGCTGGTCGCCTTGCCCATAGAAGCTATCAAACCCAAAATCACCGGACAAGCAGCTCGCCACCATCGTCATATAAGCATCTCCCACATCTGCCGCAAGGCTCATCAAAGACTCCTGGCTGAGCAGTCGTGTCTGGGTGTTTTTCACTTCGGCTGCTGAAACGCCCTTATTGGAGTTGTTCTTGATGCCCACGATTTCGTGAATAGGCTTCCACATGCCGATTTCGTACAACACAACGCCGAGACTGTAAATATCGTAGGCCTTTTTGAAACCGCTTGGTCCATCACGTGGGACATCGAATTGTGTGGCAGGGTGGCGGTAGAGTTCATGTGTCTTGTTTTGTGCGTAGCTTGTTGTCTTTTCTTTGGCGCTCAGAGGACGAGAGTAGTCGAAGCCTGTAAGATACGGCGAAGCTGGCGGCTGGAACGGGAAGACAATGTTCTCGCTGCGTAGTCCCTTGTGAAGCCAATTTGTGGCATGGAGATACCACAGGGAAGTAGCCACAGCTCGAGCTATGTGTATTCTTGTCGTCAAGGATGGCCTTGGCTGAGTCGACGCTGTGATCATGTCGAGAAGGCTGGGTGGCGGAAAGTTGCCCGTTCCTTGGAACACAAAGCCGAAACGACGGTTTCTCGGTTCGTGAAAATACCCTAGACAGTCTGAACATCTGAAATCCTCTGGCTTGTGCTCGTTGCGAAGTAGAGTGCCAAGCTTGGATATTTGACTCTCGACATAATGTGGCGCCTGCCCTTGCCTGCTTGCGGGCTCGTCTTGTTCAGGTTAGCTCCAACACACGAGCATGAAGTCCTCCTGACGTCCGCAAGTCACTTACAGTATCTCCAATCTACCCATACTGGTTTACTCTCATATGTGCCCCATGTTCTCGCAGGCTCAAGTTCCGAAGCACTGTCTTCTTCGGCAGTGTAGCGGCTGAGATCAAGTCGTATCCGATTCAGACGAGCCGGTGGGTATCCAACTTGGTCTCTGATCTTTGCCTCGTCAAAGACATCCCCAGCTTCCTCGATAGATACCCGGAAAGCTTTGAAGCGTGCAAGTCCAAGTAGTCGTTTCTCATGTGTCGGAGGCGGCCTGTAGAGTTTCGTTGCGTTCAAGGAGGCCGTCACATCCAGCAAATCTTCAAATTTGCTGTTTTGCTGCAGGATTCCCATGAAACTGTTCTCTTGCATCTGCTTATGGACTTCCTGCTTTCTTTCACCAAAGAAATACACCATGTTCTGGTTCAGCGCGGAGAGCTTGGCCAGTATTACCTCAAATTCTCTTTTCTCGATGGCCCCCCACGTCAGTTGGTTTGGAAACACCCGGGTCCTTTCAGCAAAATTCACTGCTTTCTCCTGAAGACTATAGCTAAGTCGTGATGGTGCTTTTGAGTAATTACTGTAGGGTCGACCGGTACTGACGCTGCTTGACCGCTCCAATTGATACCTTTTCGTCAGATCAAGTAGCACTGTCCTGATCTCCTGGAGTGTACCGTTGACTTTGTGCTGGTTCAGTTGCAAGCTTGATTTGAGAGTCTTTTCGTCTTGCGATAAGTTTGCGAGCACAGCCCAGTCGATGCCCTTGTCTCGCTCCATCTGTAGCCGCATGCGGAGGTAATTGCTGTGCTTTGGCGTGTCTGCCGCCTCGAGGAGAAGCTTGTAGACTGAGAAATTAGCAAATGTGTCTACGATCAGCCTCAGATTTCTCATGAGGGGACACATCCGCCGGATTTTTGGGGTTCGAAGTGTCCGCACATACTTTTGATGCATATTGCGAAAAGCTCGAAGCTCAGTGATGTGCTGTCCATGCCAGATTAGGCTTATGCTCACTGCCCAACCGGTGACTGGAGCTCGTTGTGTGCGAGTTTCTTCAAGTTCAGGAGATGAGATAGCTAATAATCCTGCGCTTCGCAGACAAACTTAGTGATTAGCAAGGTTGCTCCACTATCAAGAAGATGGCTGACCAGGCGAGAAAATGTGCTGATGGACGGGAAAAGGGGTCTTGCGCAAGCAGCCTTGGAGGTCATCCCTGTCAGCGCACTTTCTGGCCCCATTTTGTGATGCTGCTGACCCCCAAAACAGGCTGTTAGGCCTGGACCAACCCGGCCATGGAACGTCTCGGGTCGTGCTTGCTGGACCCTTAAAGCAATCTCTAGACCGGATGTCTTCTTCGCCCGCTCGTGTCGCACTAAATATTCGTTGGAGTAGATTTGATGTAGAATGCCCAGGCAGAGCCTGATGAACTAGAACGGTCTGGTTCTTCGCATGCCTGAAAGTCTTACTGCTATCTTCACTCGATGTGTATGGGGAATTGTCGCATCAGTATGACAATGCAGCAGCACATGTGGGCCCTTCTCCCTCATCGATAAGTATCGATACCCACAGTATTTACCCAGGTAGTCCAGCTCCATTTTTCATCTGGATGGAAACTTACTTCAATATGATTTTCAAAATTTGCATAAAATTCTGATCAATGTTCTCGGAATTCCCATGTTTTGTGCATAGCCCACCTCGTCTACGCTCCTGGCCGGTCGTCTCCGGCCCCGGCGAAGTTATCATATAACAGACTTAGCTAAACCAATAAACTCAAAACTATGTCAAGTAACATGCACACATCAAGAAAGCTTATGAACAGGAGCTGATGAGGTTTTTGAAATAGTAAAAAGAGTTCACGCGTCCGCTACATCTCTTCCCAGCCGGTGTCCCGGTAGCGCACAGAGCCCCAACTTGCTCACACCCCCAGTTGCCTACAGTCCCAGCCGGTCCCGGTAGCGCACCATCCCCCAGTTGCTCAAAGAGTCCCACAGTAGCCCTCAATGCCCCCAGTATTCCCAAAGTTCTCAGCCGGTAGCGCACAGTTCCATCAGTAGCCCACAGGTCCCCCAGTAGCCCTCAGTACCCCAGTAGTCCACAGTGTAGACAGGGGTCAATGTAGTCAGGAAAGTCAGAAGCGCAGTCGGGGTGGACTGTGTAGTCAGGATGGTCGGTTTGGTCGGTGCACGGAGTTCCTAGGTAATCAATTTGGTTAGTGAGTATAGCAATTCAGTATAGTCAGTATTGTTGTGTGATTTGTATGGTCAGTATGATCAATATGTGCTTCCGGCAAGTAGTTTTCTCGAATCTTTTTGTATGGCTTCTTGGTACGGATAGTTTTCTTGAATCTTGCTACGGTGTGCTATCTTGGATCTTGGTACGGTGGGCTATCTTGATACTTGAATCTTGTGGCGCTGTGTTTTTTGGAGGGCGGCTTTTTGGGGGGCTCAACTTTTCCGACTTTGGAGTTGAACCCACGACCTCTGCAATTTGTTAATTTTGCCGCGCCACTCTTGGAGGCTATCGCTACATACCACTGAGCCATGTTGCTTTTGATTTCTTGGAATATGCTGGACTCAGGCTGCTTACATGCCTTGGTTTGGTGACAAGCCGACCTCCTAATTAGTAATGCCCGAGTCTATGAGAGTGCACATCCAGGCACCCTCAAATTCATGAGTCCGCAGAGACGTGACCAGCCTTTGCGACTCTCAAGATCTCCTCCTCCATGCCACCCACGTGCTCAAATCTGACCCCAGCCTTCTCCAAAGCGCCACGGCCAGTGTTCTCTTCCACAAATTCTCTGGGTTCCATCACGCCCACAAACACCACCTCAATGACACCAGCAAGGCCTAAGATCCTCTCAGCACACGGTTTATTCCCACTCAGCCGTTTGGAGCAGGGCTCAACCGTCGTGTAGAGAGCGAGATGAGGGGGAAGAACGTTCTTGAGCTGCTCCTCGGGTACGTTGTGCTTTTTTGACAGCTTGATGAGACAGCACTGCTCTGCATGTGTATTACCCTCGAGCTCGAGGGTGTAGCCGTCGGCTAGGATTGAATTGGTGGATTGGTCGACTATCACAGCGCCGACGCAGTAATTTGAAGGCTTCGGCGGAGATTTCTTGGCCAGATCGAGGGCGTACCGCATGTAGGCCTGGTGATCATTGGGCTGTATTTCCGTCATTTTGACTGTTGGAATGGTGTAGTCAAAGTCGTTTGTCCATTCGATTCTGCGCCAAAGAAAGAGTTGACGTTGTACGTGGATGGTTGCAGGGGTCTGAAGCCCTGATCCCTGTCGCCGAAGCGGCACCGACAGAGCGACCAACATCCGGACAATTGGTCGACGCGTGGGAAGGCGCGTCGTCTTCTC
The DNA here is from genome assembly GCA_003671545.1 of Ophiognomonia clavigignenti-juglandacearum. NCBI lineage: Eukaryota > Fungi > Ascomycota > Sordariomycetes > Diaporthales > Gnomoniaceae > Ophiognomonia > Ophiognomonia clavigignenti-juglandacearum. The sequence continues at coordinate 88,984 of PYFS01003574.1, read as the reverse complement.
TTTACTTCGTTTGCGAATTTCCTCTCGACTCAAATCATATTGGATACTACAATTCCCAAATACTCACGAGAGATATAGCCCGGCATGTCGGACATCGAAGACAACATCGAGTCCGAGCCTCCCACCGTCAACCCTTACGAGGTTCTCGGCCTTGAGCGCGACGCGACCCCGGACCAGGTGAAGCAGGCCTACCGCAAAGCCGCACTGAAGAATCACCCAGGTACGATTCCTGTTCCTTTACCAATCGATATCACGGGATGGTGGCAGCCGTCATAGTGGAAGCGAATGGGCCACCGGAAAGGGAACTAACACTTTCCACCCTTCCCGTACAGACAAAGTTCCCGACTCCCAAAAAGCAGCTGCCCACACCGAGTTCCAACGCATTGCCGCCGCGCACGCCATCCTCTCTGATCCCTCCAGACGCGCCCGCTACGATGCCACAGGCTCAACTGCCGAGTCCCTCCTCGACAGCGACGGCTTCGACTGGAGCGCCTACTACAGCGCCGCCTACGCAGACGCCGTGACCTCCGACGCGATCGAGGCGTTCTCTCAGCAGTACAAGGGCAGCGATGAGGAGAAGGACGATGTGCTGATCGCGTATGAGAAGGCCAAGGGGGACATGGACGCTGTCTACGAGTGTGTTATGCTCAGCAATGTGCTGCAGGACGACGAGCGGTTTCGCGGGTACATCGACGCGGCGATTGCGGCTGGAGACGTCAAGGCGTTCAAGAAGTATACCGGGGAGAGTGCTGCGAAGAGGGCGGCGAGGGTGGAGGAGGCGAGAGGGGAGGCAGGTGAGGCGGAGGAGTATGCCAAGGAGCTGGGCGTGCATGACAAGCTGTTTGGGAGCGGCGGTGCTGCGACGAAGGGTAAAGGCAAGGGGAAAGGAAAGGGAAAGGGCAAGGGAGATGGCGAAGACGCACTTGCTGCGCTCATCATGTGCAGGCAGAAAGAGCGCGGGGATGCGTTCTTGGACCAGCTGGCGGAAAAGTATGGTGCCGGGGCGAGCTCGAAGAAGGGAAAGAAGGGCAAGCAGGCTGTTCAGGACTATGAGGAGCCAGACGAGGAGGCATTTCAAGCCGCTGCTGCCAGGCTGGGGAAGAAGAAGAAGGCGGGCGAAGATGTGGCGCCCAAGGCCAGTAAGAGGTCGAAGCGTTGATGGTCTTTTAACGAGCTGCTCTTGCGTGCTTCTTCCTTCAGTATGGCGTTCGGTTCAGGATGGGAAGGTGGGATGGTTGGAAAGCGGAAAAGAATAGTTTGACGACTGTATGAGTTTAGAGCACCTCGCATTCTGAGGCAATGATATCCAAGGCAATGGTTTGTCTACTGAGTCCTGGTTTTACCTTTTTGCGATGCCATGAAATTGGTGCCGTTCGTTTTGGACGGACCGGCTTCGCGTCAACTATCCACGCTCCTCTCCCAAGACGCTGCAGAGCATGACCACCTCCTGACTAGCATTTTCTAGAGTGCTTGTCATAACTGGTCCATTCACAAAGTCTGCTAGCTTGCTTCAAGGCACTCCGGATAGCATCGGCTCTCAAATTCGACCCTAACCCGCAATCAACAACCTGAAGAGCTCCGTCTTTCGGCCGACCTCCTGCTGCAGACTGTATTCTTGAGGAGCACTGCACAAAATAAGAAGAGGCCAATTCCTTCTTTCTTGTGCACTGAACTTCTTAAAACTATCAAAAAACAAAAGCAAAGAAGGAAAAAAAAGATGGCTCCAGATCTCTCCTCCCAGACCATCGCCTTCATAGGTACGTCTCCACACTCTTCTCACCAGCACGAAATTCTCAAGCTCTCACTCACATTCTCGCCATTCACGATCGTACAATGACAATATCTCACTCACACTCTCAAAAATGATCACTACTAACTATCAACTCCAGGCGGCGGCAACATGGCCTCGGCCATCATCTCCGGCCTCACAGCAACCACCTTCTCCTCCTCCAAAACCTCCATCCACGTCTCGGAGCCGTGGGACGTCAATCGCGCCAAGATCGCCGCCCTCGGCGTCCGCACCACCACCTCCAACGCCGAGGCCGCGCGCGGCGCCTCCATCCTCATCCTGGCCGTGAAGCCGCAGGTCGCCAAGGCCGTGTGCGAGGAGCTCGCCAGCGCCAGCGGCCCGTGGTCGAGCAGCAGCAGCGGCGGCGATCCACTCCCCGTGGTGGTCAGCATCGCGGCGGGCATCACGGCCGACAGCCTGCGCAAGTGGTGCACGACGGCGGCGGCGGGCGACGCGCGGGCGCCGCCGGTCGTGCGCGTCATGCCGAACACGCCGGCGTTGCTGGGCGAGGGCGCGAGCGGCGCGTTTGCGGGCGCGGGGGTCAGTGAGGAGCAGAAGGCGCTGGTCACGGCGCTGCTGGGGAGTGTGAGTAAGGTGACGGAGTGGGTCGAGAAGGAGGAGCTGCTGGATGTTGTTACGGGACTTTCTGGTGAGTCCGCACGGTTCTATTTTTCGACTTCTCCGCTTTTCCTTTCCTTCCACTTCCAGGGGGCTGTCCAGATTCCCCCAACAATCGAGATGCAAAAATGCTGACGAACCCCCAAAAGGCTCCGGCCCAGCCTATTTCTTCGCCATGGTCGAGCACCTCACGGCCGCCGGCGTGAAACTGGGCCTCTCCGAGGACCAAGCGACGCGCCTCGCCAAGCAGACATGCCTGGGCGCGGGCCGCATGCTGGTCGAGGCGGACGAGGCCACCACACCAGCGCAGCTGCGCAAGAACGTCACCAGCCCCAACGGCACGACCGAGGCGGCGCTCAAGAGCTTCGAGGCCAGCGGGTTTGCCGAGGTTGTGGAGAAGGCGGTGCGGGCAGCCACGGACCGGGGCGCGGAGCTGGGAAGGGACTTGGGGGCGATGTGAGAGGGGCTGTGTGGATGGAGGTACGGGATGGGTCACTGTCAAAGGCTGGCGTGACTTTGTCAGGCATTCAAGCAGGGTCGTAGATGGTTAAAAGTGCATCGGAAAATTGCTGCTCTCAGCAAGGAGGGAGACGTGGTGTTGTCAATGTGTACAGAGAATATCAATTTTTCGCTCCTGGCACCAACCAGCACCAGAACGCCATAGCCAGGACACCGCGCAAAGAAAGCATCACCCGACCCCTGAGATTTTATGATACAAATGAAAATAATACACCGTACTACACGCTCTACCCAAGACGTATGTGTATGTCTTTCAACCAACCCTTCCGATTTTAGCCTGATTGCCGTTGCTTTCCTCCAAACGCCGGGAGTATTATCATACAGACCCAGACGCGGGACTTGGGAGCGATTTCGTGGGAAACTCCTCTCACGCCAAGCTGCTTATCTAGATTTCCACTGCAGCTGACTTGTCATCGTCCTTGCATGGAAATCTTTTCCAGCTCATGATCGAGCGTGCTGGCCTGGCGTGCCATGCAAAATAAATGACCGTCGTGCTCGCTTTCATGCATATTGCCATCTACTTCAAGCGAAGCAGAGAGAAGGCAGTGTCGACGGGACTATCGAGCGCACCACTGGGCGTAGCATAGAATGCGACGGCGATGATCACGTACAGGCCAACCAGCATGGCGCCCTCGAGGTAGTTCGACTTGCCGTCCTGGATAATGTAGGTGACCACAAGGACCGAGATGAAGAATGAGACAGTCTCGACTGTAATCGGATTGTCAGCATGTGGCCAGATTGACCAAGGGACGAAAAAGGATAACTTACAAGTCTCAAAGTGCAAATCCATGTTCTTCCCCATCGCCCAGCCAAGCAAGACAAGGAACGGCGTCACAAGCAAGGCAATCTGCACGCTAGACCCGACAGCCACGCCCATCGCCAAGTCCATCTTATTGCGCACAGCCACGACACATGCCGTGACGTGCTCCGCTGCGTTGCCGACAATCGGAATCAAAATCAGACCGATAAAGTTCTTGCTCACAGCGCCCGTGGCCACAATCGCGTCAATGCTGTCCACAAGGTAGTCGGCGCAGAGCGAAATCACAAGCGTCACACCGACCAGCACCGCCGCCGCGGACCACGCGCTCATCGAGGCGTCCTCGACCTCTGCTTCCTCCTCCTCCTCAGTATCGTCGGGTACCTCGGGATTGAACAGGTTCTTGTGCGTGCGCAGCTGGAAGTAGAGGTACAGGCAGTACAGCAGGAGCAGGATGACGCTGGTGCCGCGGGACAGGATCAAGACAGCTGACTTGGCGGAGTCCGGGTTAGGGCCTCTCTCAATGACCATGGCGAGCGTGGCGGGGATCACCATCGAGGCGGTGGAGAGCGTCATCAGAGAGCAGGCAGTTTGAGCGGTGCCTGAGGCGAAGATTTGCTCGCTGCCACGGCCGCGACTATCCCTCATGTTGGTCAGGCCACCTAGGAAGAAGCACATGCCCAGGACGAGGAGCAGGTTGGACAGGATAGATCCCAGCATGGACGACTTGACGACTTCGATTTGGTCGTTGCGCAGTGCGATGATGCTCACCTGCGGCAAGGTGTCAGTTGTGGTAAAGTCTCACGTTTGACGCGTGTACCACTCACAATAAGCTCGACCGCATTTCCAAATGTGGCGTTCAAAAGTCCTCCGAGAGTCTCACCCAGCTTGACAGAGATTTCCTCGGTCGCAAAGGAGAGGATGGATGCCAACGGGATGATGGCGAAGAAGTTGAGAACGAAGACAGCCGTGGCACCCCATTCCAGCATACCGGCAGCGATTCCAAGTGGTACGAAGACGAGTAGTATATTTACATAACCTGAGAACAAGGATAAGCGCATGGGCCTTCAGTGTAGCCGCACGGACAGAGTGACAGCCTTGTGCTATGACAAGGCTAGTCGCAAAGGGGGGAGTGAACGTACTGCTAAGTAGTGTAATCTTGAACACATTGAAAGCATGCACCGGCCAGCTCACAAAGGGATTGTGGCTATCCATGCCGGGCGTCTTCTTGGGGTCCAAAAAGACATCGCGCCAGAAGTGGTCGGTGTGATTGGCATTGCCGGCGCCATTTATAAGAGGGGTCTCCTCTGTGGGATCCTGATGACTTTGGCCGCCATTAGGCCTGATCGCGGCAGTAGTCCGCATTATCTTCTTAACTGACGAGCGAAAGGTGACGGTTGCTAGATTGCGACAAAGTGCATGGTCGTTGGTCAGCCTTGCGTCTGTGTTCCTGAGCCTTGACGCACACCGATAATCCCTTCCGAAGAGAGACTGGTGGCGAGGCGAGAGCTTCACGCAGCGCGGTTGGTCATGTAGGGATGGAATGAAGGACAGAGATGTTGGACAGTTGGTGATGGGATGTGAGTGATGAAAATAGAGTAGTTGATTGCAAGTTGGGGCTCGAAAGCGGCAAAGTACAGGACGAATGAGGATAGCGCCAAAAGTCGAAAGATGGTGTGGAAGAAAAGAAGCACGTTTTGTATTTGTGAAACGGTGAGATGAGCAGTCGCGGCGGCCGGGCTGTGCTGAGGAGGCTTGGGCTTGTGCTTTGGCTTGGGCTTGGGACCGAGAATGAGATTGACAGGTTGAATGAAAGAAAGCACACTCACAAACCATATTCGTATAGGAGAAATGATGAGGGCAGGTGGTCCCTTTCCGTTTGATATGGCGGCGGGGGTCAGGCGAATTGGAGGCAGACGATACGCTAAGTTAATCCTACTCCGTGCCAAGAAGGGCGCGGTATCTCGAGAGTCAAGAGTCAAGCGTCGTCTGTCGCAGGAGATGGACGACAAGCGATGACTCGGCGAAATGTGTGTACTTTGCAAAGTACGGGTGCGTGCGGATAAAGAGTGGAAGCGTGATGAACACTGCCTCGAAAAGGTGGTGTTGGGTGGCAGGGTGGTTGGATGGACTGTTAGGTACCTAGGTAGTCTGTTCACTGGATGCAGGTGCAATGCGTGATGCAGCCAGGTGCCGCTAGCCTAGGCCTAGGTAGAAAGACGACTCTGGGTCTAGAGCGATGACGCTTGCGTTGCTTGCTGGACGTGAAGCGTGGTGAGGATCTTCGCTGGGTGAGGCGAACAGTGGCTTGCTGAGTCTTGACGGTTGGTGAGCTCTTGGCCTAATTTGGGGTACATTCACAACGTGATTGCGATTCTGGCTTGAATCAAACGGGGTGGGACCCAGGAATTGGGAGTATCTGCTCGTGCTTGTTCTCTGTGTCTTGGCTAATGCGGGACAATTTGATGGCGATGGCGATGACGACCGAAGGCAAATGCGACCTCTCGAAAGCTAGCACGTGTGGCCCGTGTGATGTTCTCTGCTAAGTAGAAATAAGTACCACGGTAAGAAGATGGAACAAAGGGGTCTGAATCAGCCCTAATACACCGCTAATATGAATGGATGGCTGCCGAGACTGGCGATGAAAAGTATAAAATGCGGCGTAAATGCTGCGGATCTTGCTTGGTGACTGTATTCGATGAGGAGGAATGGTGAGGAGGGGGAGGATGGATCAAGAAGAAGGATGGAATCGATGGATGTTGCTGGTTCCAGGTTCTTCTTTGGACCTCACTCGAAACTGCAGGGTAGCTTTTCCAGGCCCCTGTCGAGATGCGTGGACAGAACGAGGAAAGGTCCAAACCGTGCCCACGTCACCGTCGAAGTTCACAGCACGGGATAGAGAACGGGGAAAGAAGGACAAGGGACAAAGGCTTGTTTTCGAATGCTGGGCTGCTTGTTTTTATTAGCAGATATCCAGTATCAGGCCCGAACAGTTGTAGCTACTCCTCATCAGGTCTGGTCCGTGGAGAATCACTCGCTAGCTCAAGCTGGAGATCGGATTTTGATGATGCTTGTTTGGAAGTGACGGCGACAACAAGCTTGCAGTTCTTCTCTGATGCTCTGATGGCGCATGCTTGGCATCGGTGCCAAGGGGGGCTTGTGGGCCCTAACTTGGCCCCAAATTGTAGACCAAGACACTGGTCGCCCTCCTCCCGTGGCCCATTACTACGTCAGATTGTTCCTACCCATATCAACTATCAAGGGAATCTTGGCTGCATGGGCGGCCTCAATCCTAGAGAGCGCTACCGCAGATACCGTACTAAGTATATCTATCCATTGGTGATATCGTTACCAGGCTGCCGGAGCGGGAAGTCTGACAATCCCGATGCATGCACTTGTTATCGATAAGAAGACGATCTCGGGGAGTGGGTGGGCAAGCGCGTGCGGGCAGCGGATGAGACTGCCTTTCCGCTCCGCTCCAATACTCCATATCCTCTCCGTTGATTTCAACCAAACACGTCAAGCGCGCGTTCAATTCTGTACTACCAAAGACATCCCACCCAGCTCCAAGCCAGCCGTCGCGTCACACACACGGGCTTCGGCCTAGGTCAGATCAAGACAGGTGTCGTCTGATTTGCAACTAATCCCGACAATGTGCTTGTTTAGGTAGCTAAAACTACCCGCTGACCGGTCCCGACCCTTGCGACGGGTTACCACTCACACGGGTTTGTCTTTGCTCCTTGATCACTACGCGCGCGGAAACTAAAGCTCAACACATCCGTAGCTGTTAACCGCGCCGAATGCGCCGAATAGCACAACTACCTCCACACATGATGGCAGCCTCACGATCAAAACGCCCACCCCCTCCTGCCCGCGGCCTGACCGACCAAATCGTCGGCCTCCCCCTCTACCCACAACACTGCTTCAAGCTTTCCCCGACCGTAAATACCTACCCGCACCTCCGCGCCAGCGACATCGCCGCCCTGACCACGCACGCCGGCTTCCTCGGCCAGGATGTCTTCTTCCACCTCAACCACCCGATCCAGTGGGTGCGCATCGCGGGCGTCGTCGTCGCCGTCGACGAGTACCCCGGCCGCCGCATCTACACCGTCGACGACAGCAGCGGCGTCTGTATCGAGTGCCTGGTCGATGTCCCGCGGACCGACGCCGCGCTGGCTGCTGCTGTGGCTGCGGTGAGCAAGCCTGCACAGGCTGTCTCGGCTACGGTGGACCCGAAGCATACGCGGAAGGGAGGGGAGGTGGCGACCATGACTGCGGGTCAGGCGCCGAAGCGCGTGGTGCCGGAGGAGGTGGACGTTGGTACTGTGGTGGATGTGAAGGGCGGCTTGTCGGTGTTTAGGGGGAATAAACAGATCAAGATCCTCAAGGCCACGGTGCTTCGCTCGACGGAGCAGGAGGTTGCCTTTTGGGAGAAGATCCAGAAATTCAGGCGGGAGGTACTGGACAAGCCGTGGACATTGACTGACAAGGAGGTCCGGAGGTGTCGCAAAGAGGAGGAGAGGCGGAGGTGAGCAGGTCTGGGGATCTGATCTCTTGGCAGCCGAAACCCGTTAGACGATGGTTTCAACAGGAGTTGAGCTTGGTCATCGCGCCGAAGAGCAACAAAAGATTTGGTGCATCGCGGAAGAGCGCAACCGCGACTAGCGGGCAGGTTTATTGGACTGCTTTTGCCGATATCGATATGGACTTCGTCCGCCTCGATGGCAATCGGATTTTTACGGACATCCCGGCGTACAGGCTCTTCGAGAAGCTTGCCATCGGAAGACTTTGGGTTGAACTCCGCAGGAGCGAACATGTCATATGATGGACGGTTCCACGTCAACATCACGTCCATCAGAAGGTCATGGCTGACTCCCACAAAACATCCTCTGTCTACGAGCCGCAATTGCACTCCGCGCAAGAATCATCGGAACCCAAGCTACATCATGGCTTCAATCATGGCGCCCTTACCACAATGCTGGAACTTTTTGTCTTTTCCAAGATTTGGGACGATGTGGCTGGCTCAAAGCGACCCAGACCTTCCTCGTCTAGAGACGCAGAGAAATATCGCACAGGCGGTCTTCAGCTGCGGGCGGAAAGTAAACGGCATTGTGGAGCACGCCGGCCCTTTCATTAATCAAGTCCGTCGGTGCCTCGCTTATCGGTTGTCCGCCGTTCGGTCCCGAGCCATCAGAAACGACATGAATACTGGAGCCTCTTCGAGTAATGCCGGCGGACTTCTATTACGGTGGCCCACCATCATATCAAGCCGATTTTTGGCCTTGGAAATACTGGCGACAAGTGTTATAAGTCTCGCCGTCGCAAAGCCACGTGAGGGATTTGGGATGCGCCGGGCGTATCTAAGAGCCAATGTTGCGGTGTGGTCTTTGGACGAATGACGGGATGGAATGTCGGTGTTCGCATCGAACCCGGAGACTGGGATTGCACGGGCGCATGTGTCGGCACTACAATGTGAGTTGAGTGACTTCTCAAAGGTCTTCCTATGATGGCTAGAGTATCACAGCGGCTCTGCAGCTGACGTGTGAATATCAGGCCACTGAGGCGAGCTGCAACGTCCGAACTGTCACGATGTAGGTCGCCGTCGCCGTCGCCGATACCGAAATTCCCAATGCCTCCCCTGACTGTCCCTGCCCCGTACCTGCGGCCGGTCACGCCAGCCCCGGCGGTGACACTGACACAACATCAGCAGCACCTTCTCGTAGCCCACAAGGACATGTGCTGTCTCAAAATAGGTCTGATCCCAGGGTCCACGGTGGACCGCGATCTGGTGTTTCCGATTCACCAGCGGTATCACCGGGGTGAAGATCTCTTTTTCCTGACCTGTCGCGCCTGCCCGCAGACCACCAATCCTCAGACCATATGCAAGAACGGAGCAGACCGAGGCCTAAAGGATTATTGTGTGTCGTAGTAGAACTAGTAGTCTGACACGCAGGCGGCACATGTATAATTACATGCGCGTGCATGTTGAGGGACACTACATGTACCGGGGTTGTTTCCTCTTGCAGCAAGGCAGGGTCAAGGAGGCCAGCGTCTGTTACGCGACGCAAGGCTGAGGGTTGCGCTCGCGTATGGATGTCCCAGCTTATACTGTTCTTCCGACCATACCATCATCACTCACGTGCCTCTCTACCCTGCGCTTGCTGTTACATGCCGAAGTCCCTAATGAACCAAGCTTCGAGCCACAGATCTCTCGCTACAGTACCTGGATGCAGCGGGACCTACATATACTCCCTGACAAGTAGCAAAGAAGGCATGTATATATGTCATGCAGCTCCGGGGCCCGGTCTGGTCCGCCCCCGACGCGCCGCGTTTGGGAGCCCGCAGGAAGGAGATTCGAATATCCATTCCCACGTGAGATCGTCATGTTGCCATGCGTGCGGACCGACCGTTTGGAAAACTTGAGGATGCCTTTTGTTTTTCCTTGACCGGTCCTTTCGGGTTTGTCCGTGGGCGTAGGGATGACGTCCCTGTCTTGGCTCGGACAATTTTTATTTTTCTGCTGTCTGTGGGATTGTGCGACTCTCGTGAGAGTTGGCTATCTGTCCCGAGTATCTCTCTTCCCCTGATGAAAAACAGAGGCTTCCCCTGACTTTCCGATGCAATGGCGGCTCGGTAAGGGAACTATTGACCAGACCCGAGGGTCTGGATACCTCCAAGGCGCGCCCTGAGCGCCCTAATTACGGTGAGGCGAGCCAAAGTCCGGGTTGAGGCTCGTCTTTAATTAGCATTAACTTAGGTAAGGCTGCGGCGGCAGCGGCGGCGTTTGTTGGCGCACGTGGCGAAAGGGGGGGGGGAATAGGATCATTAGCCCAAAGATTCTAGATATTTTTACCTTTTTGCGCGCCCGCTGGTGGCCGGTTCTAAAATCGCTAGTCTGTGGTATTAGCCGAGCACCAACGGCGACATGGCGAGCTAGAAGGATTCTAGAAGGCCGTTCCGGAGGAGAAAACAAAAGGAATGGGGAGGACAAGACAAGGGGCTTGTTGCAGGTGACGGTTCGGGTCGGTACATGAAGTATTCCTTCATTATGATGTGTTTGATGTTGGTCCTGCCTATTGCGCTCGTTCATACAAGGCTGGGCTGGCTGAAGGCCCGGGGGCACTTTTAATTCATTGTCATTGTATTGTCGCCGTTGCAGCAAAATGTCTTCGGCGTTGTCTTGGAATGCTGTGGGGACTGGGTCAGTGCGGAGATGGACTTGACATGTCGGAATTTGAGCGAAAGATGACTGCTCGGGCCTGATCGATGACTGACGGATGACAAACGGTGGAAGGAAAAGAAGCTAAAGGGAAGACGAAGAAGAAGCTGGTGAAGGGTGGCGGATGCCACAAAGACACGTGGGCGAGATGCAGTGTGAGTGTGATAATAAGCAGTTTGGAAGGTGACCCTGCATGTACCCACAGAGATGCGATGTCGAGACAGACGTACTTGGTCTCGGAGACACAGTTGACGATAGTTGCTGGCAGCATTAGGTACATAGTCCACGAGAGAGGCATTCGTACCTATTTTTCCAAAGTATACCATCCACTATCATGTGGGAAAAGGTTTTGTTGCAAGCGACTATGAGCGGGAGGATCGATCGTCACGGCTGCAATTTACGCCCACAATTCACAGTTGCAGCAAGACCCGTTTCGCCGTTCAGCCACTGCGATACGATACCTGTCATTTGTGTTCGTTTGTGCGTCTGGTTGATCCTGATTAAAATGAGGGCTTTGTAGTGGCCTATCGCAGTTTGCTACGTTGACCAGATGCTCCATTATGATCCAGTATCTAGGTGGGAGGAAAGAGGATTGCTAGAATTGATACTTCGTACCTACCTAGGTAGCACTCAAGCCATGTCTTGGCCTGAAGATGCAGCCGACTGGTCTGCCCACCTTCAGCCCTGCAGCCAAAATGATAGCAGCACAACAGACAGAATACAGAGGCACAGGCAAGACACCAATAGGCTACTCCGTAGAATTCTGCTTTATGATGATGCAGAAGAAAAGTCTCCTTTTGGAGTGCAAACGGTAAAGTTGATGACAACCCTGGAATTCAAGTCTCGGGTTCAAGAAAAACCATCGCCTGGATCCTTCCAGATATTTCCCAAACTGGGTCTGCCCCTGCTTGGTGGAACTGGGTCATGGTCTGATAGTGTGACGGCCGGCAGTGACTGTAGGACTCTAACAGCGCTAAGAGCAGATGCCATTTTCAATGGAGACCTCAAGTCACTGATCAAGCGCCTGGCACATTCTCCTGCTTGTCCCTGAATCTTCTTTCACTTGATCTCTTTTTTTCGCGCTTTGCCTCCCTCCCTTTCAGCCACTGGCCGTTGTGCTACATTAAATCTTCTTTACCATCAACCAGCACATCCTCCGCCATCAAGCAAATCCCGAACTCTGCAAGATCAATTAAGCAGGGCTTGTCCTCAATCTCGACCCCAATCTTGCTTCTCTCTGGGACTGACTAGCTAGAGGTTCAAGGGTTGTTGCGTGGTTGGCCAAAACCCTTGTACCTTACCGCACTCACTACCTATACCTAGCCTAGGTAGTCGATTGTTCCATCCATCATTGCCTTCACAGGCTTGCCACTTGTGCTCACTCTAATCCTTTACTGGCTTCCAAGGTTGTTGGTCTGGAACTTCGATACTATCCAAGCAATATACTTTCAAGCCTACCACTATCACTACTCTCTACCGTACAGAACACCAACTTCCACCCACCCTACAACCAACACCTCCATTCTCACGACATCGTCTCGTCATCCCAAATCGACACCATCCCGAGGATCGATCCCACCCCCACCCTCAACCTACCTTTTGGTCTATCATCACAGACCATTTCCATCCTTTTGGTCGGCACTTTGTCTTTGTCCACCATCCAGAATCTTCCCTCTCCTCCCCTCAATTCCAACTCGACTCGACCTCGCTTACCACCAACTCAATCCCTCTCGACCACCCCACCTACCACCGATATTGTGCTGTCCCATCAACCTCAACTCCACGCTGGCTCAGTCAAGGGCCTCATCCATCGCTCCGAGTTCGAGCTCGAGTCGAATGGTCGCAGAGATCGACAGCCGGGCCGGTCGCTCCAATGGGTAATAGCCAGGGCAAACCCGTCGATATCGACGGCGAAGGTACATAACATGCACATACAAGTTCTGCCTCTCTACTCCTCCAACAAGCCTCCGAGATGTGTCTTGTGTCGCATCCCAGTGTGCATCCAGCCATCGCTTCCCCATGTACAAAGCAGTGACTGACAGAACACCACTTTGATCCGTAGCAGTCAACCTCAATCACTTCCGATTACTACGCGTCGTTGGTCGCGGAGCTTTCGGTAAAGTCCGCATCGTCGAACGCAAAGATACCAACCTCTCCTTCGCCCTCAAGTACATACGAAAAGATGAAGGTGTGTACCACCATGGAACCTGGCTGCTGGCTGCTGGCTCCTGCTACCGCCTTCCTTTCCCTTGACTATACCGCTGTCGTGGGGACTAACCTCGTTCTTCTTCCATAGTCGTTCGATCCGAAAGCGTGCGGAACATCATTCGAGAACGCCGCATGCTAGAGCATGTCAACCATCCCTTTATTTGCAACCTCCGCTACAGCTTCCAGGACATAGAATACATGTGCGTATCGACCAAGCTACACTGCTTGAAACACTTTGCTTGGCGGTGTCATGTCCCTAATGCGCTATCAGGTACCTCGTTGTCGACCTCATGAGCGGCGGTGACCTACGCTTCCACATCTCGAGAAAGACTTTCACAGAAGACGCTGTACGATTCTGGATTGCAGAGCTGGGCTGCGCCTTGCGGTACATACATGGCCAAGGTATCATACACCGCGATGTCAAGCCCGACAACGTCCTTTTGGACGCCGATGGTCACGTCCATCTGACAGATTTCGTACGTACTGACTGGCCACTCTGGATTCAAGCATATTGAACTAACAGGGTCCATCAGAATGTTGCTTCCGACATCATACCAGGCAAGGTCTTGTCCAGCAAATCCGGCACACTGGCATACTTGGCCCCTGAGGTCTACGCTGGCAAGGGGTATGACCGACGAGCAGATTGGTGGTCCCTAGGTGTATTATTCTACGAGTGCATCTACAACAAGGTGCGTTTCATTGCCTCCTCATCTTTTGGTGGCTCTGGCCTGAAGCAATGCGGAGCGGCGCACGTCCGACAGCACCAGAGCTTCGCAAACCTTATTTCCGGGTGGGGTCAAAGGCTAATTTGTTGCACAGAGACCATTCGAGGGCAACTCGGAGAATGCCCTCAGCACTGTCATCCAAGCCGCCAATCCAAAGTACCCGATAACCCAACCGCCGGTGTCATTGGTATGCCTGTACGCGATCAAGGATGCATTGTGTTTTGACCCGAACAAGCGAATGGGCCACACATGGGAGAGCTTCACCCACCACGACTTCTTCCGTCCTATTGACTTTGAGGCACTCGAGCGCAAGGAAATCGAGCCAGTATTCGTACCCTCATCGGAAAAGACCAATTTTGACGCGACGTATGATTTGGAAGAACTGCTGTTAGAGGAAGCACCGCTGGAGGCCCGGGCCCGGAGACAAAAGCCCCGTGAAAAACTCAAGGACGATGCCACCGACAAGGAAATCAGAGAGGACGAGCTGTACAGGATGATTGATACCGACTTCAAACCGTTCGACTACACCGTGGCCGCCTATAGGAAGTGGGTCGGGTCTCAGCCAGTGGGCGCGGATGTCTCGCGTACTGATTATGAGAATAGGATCGTGGAAGCGTGCGGAGACGAGGGTGCTACCTTGGGGTCAAATGGCACTTCACCATCGCATCAGGGACAGGCGTTGACGACGGACGATGCACGGCCCTTGTCGCAAGCAACAACCGTCACAAACGGCTACCCGGGACGCTCAGGACAGCCGCTCGTGCCATCCAAGTCCTCGGAGAGTGGTCACGGCAAGCACAGCAAATCCAAAGGCCTTCCTGGGCGACCTGCCCCACTGCCGCCATATCCCAATTCCTACACGAACTCGAAGCACGGCAGCAAAGGCGGGTTTGTTCAAAGTCCTACCGGTGGTGTCTCAGTGACGCTCGATGGCGGTGGTAGCTGGTCCGACCTGGCTCGTCAAGATGCGACTCTCCCTGCGGACGCTGCACAGGCTCAGGAGGGTGGCAAAATCGAGGCTGGCTCGGGCGGTGTGTTTGGGTTCCTGAGCAGGAAGAAGGGCCGCGGCAACAGTCCCAAGCCGAAAGAGAGGGGAGTGCTAGGCAAGGAAGGTGCCAGAGTGGTGATCGGTTAGGCACGCCTGGGTCATTTACGCAATTGGCATCAACAACAAGCTGGAGGAGCATGGTATTCGGCCCCCTCTCGCCGATGCTCTTGCGGCGAGATCATCGTTGGCAGCGATACTGGTCCAAATCGATAATGCGAGACCTCACTGAGAAGATGCAAGGTGGTCCTCGGTTACGAGTCGGCGATCGAAATATCAGCTGCTGGGACCAATGGCTACAGACGCAAAGACACGTCTATCGGCAAAGCGTCAAAGCTTCATTACAGGATGCAAGGTGCTCGAGTCGCGTGGGCTCGATACCATCAAATCACGCGCACGGACAGCCACGACACATGGTGCCCCGCCCCATTGCGCAGGACCTTATTCACGAATCCTCTCCCGTAAGATGAGGAACTTCCCAACATACGACCTGGGACCACCGCCGTCAAACGCACGATACCATCCTCTTATGGGGCTCACGGACTCCTGGGAGGCGGGCCACTCTTTTCCACTGCCGTGGGGTTATGTCTGCTGGCTTCTCAGAGCCTGTATATTCAGCTTTTTCTGGGAGCATTTCTTACGTCGGCGTCACTGATAGAATCGGGTGGTGGCTTTTGGTCAGAACTGCAAACAAAGCTGCATCAACATTCGGGATTGGGTACATCGAATCAAGCCGCGGTGGTTTTCGAGGTTGTTGCGGCGTGCATATGAGCGGACAAGGGCAAGAGGTAGCAAGTATGTGTTCCGAGTAGCATCAACAGGAAGCATCCTACACCTCCATTCCTTTTACCGGGGCTTCCTTTCTTTACGGTTTTCTTTACTGGGTATCGTTGGATGAAGTTGGATTGGTTGGTCGGAGCAGGGCGAACTTTGCCTTTGGATTATCACTAGCATTAAACAGCAAGGGCGGTTGGTGGTGGGGTGGTGTTATTGTAGTGATGCAAAATATCGTAAGAGAGAAGAAGCATACACCGCCAACACCTGGGCCAGGACTCCCTATTCATCTGGTACAGCAATGGAGAGCCCGATGATTTAAAGACTAATGGGTATTCAATCATAAAGACATCATAGTGACAGTATGAGTGCATACAAGCCAAGGCTATGATAGCTTTCGTGAATGACTGGCCGCACACGCATTACAAGACATGCAGATGCCTGGCAACCATGTCGAAGAAGCAGCTTATATACAATTTACACCATCACAGAGCTACTTCACAAGATGAAGCCTTCAATATGATATCGAGTGTCTTCTCAAGACTGCGAGCAGGAGTGATAAGGCTGAAAGGCCCATAGTGTAGTGCAATGACTTACGTAAGCCCCCTCAACTTTGACTTGGCTTGTGATTGCCGCGAACGGTTTGATGGTCCTCAAACAAGTGCTTCCGCCACCTTTCCAGCCTCCATCGGTTCCGAAAACAGGCGGACTACAACATCCATAAAACCTAATACAGCGGACCCTCATCTACCCTCGATCCTCCTTGATTCACGGACACATCAAAGTAACACCTACGAAACGAACGAAGGGCACCGCCAGCCATGGATCTAGCCTACGACCATATTGTCGAGGAGTCGCTTCCCAAAGAGGACGACGGAAAGAGGAGCAGGGCCAACACGGCGACGGGGGCCCACGCTGTCGAGGGCACCGCCGAGCAGACGCAGAACAGCCTGAACGCTGAGCTGCAGGATGCGTACAAGGCCTTTTCGTCGAGTCCTTGGGGCGCGCGCATCGGCGGGTTCCTGGGCACGGTGGTGAAGCAGGTATGTCAAACAATACATATGCACGCTTGCATTGTGGAGCGAGCGCGGTCAACTGTTCCATAGTGATAGATGGAAAATGATGTTATGCGCCAGCTCAGCTAACCTCAATCCTCTTCCACCACACAGGGCGGGTCCGTCTACCAAGAAGCCCAAAAGGAGCTCACCGGCCTCGGCAGCGAAGCCCAGCGCGGCCTCACCGGCCTCCAAGCCGCCCTCATCAACCGCACACGGGGCCTATCCCTCGTCAACCCCGACCCCGCCACCTCCACTACCACCACCGAAGCGGCGTCATCGTCCACCTCTACCGTCGAAGGCAGCAGCAAGAGCAAGGAACTCACGACGGACGAAGCCCTCACCGAGTCCGAGACGGTGCTCAGCCGCCTGCGCGCCGAGGCCGCCAAGCGGCTCCGCGACATCCAGCGAGCCGAGGACGCGGCCGACGAGGCGCTGCTGCGCTTCGGCACGAACATCAGCAACTTCCTCAAGGACGCGGTGTCGATCTCGCCGGCGGCCGACCATGCGGGCAACTCCGCCGCCGCCGGCAGCGGTAGCGAGGTCCTCTTTGAGAGCAAGGACGCGGCGGGCAAGCGGGTGATCCACGCGAGCCGGTTCGACGCGCAGCTGCATGTCATTCACACGAGCACCGAGAGCTTCACCAAGGACCCTGCGACCGGGGATTGGGAGGCGTGGGGCAAGGAGTTTGATATCGGTGCCAAGACGGAGGCGATTGCGGCGGACTTGGAGAAGTATCCTGAGTTGAGGGGGACAATGGAGAAGTTGGTGCCCGAGAAGATTGCGTATGAGGACTTTTGGAAGAGGTATTACTTTTTGAGGCATGGGATTGATATTGCTGAGGCTAGAAGGCGGGATCTCTTGAAGGGTATGCTTTTCTTTTTCCTCGGTGACCTCTATCTGGGTATCAATCATATGCTTGATTGGAGCAAGACTCGTGCTAACATGAGTGTTCCCTAGCCGCCTCGACCGAAGAAGAAGTCGGCTGGGATGAAGACTCGGACGACGAAACCACCGCAGGCACCATCACCAGCCCTAAGAAGCAACAGCATACCGAGAAGCGGCCCGGCTCCACCGAGTCCTCGACGACCATCCAGCCACCGACTGGCAACTCCGCCTCCGCCTCGATGTCGTCTCTCAAGCCCGCCGAGCCGCGCAAGTCCAACGACGAGCGATCGCAGGCCGACAGCGACACGAGTTATGACGTGGTGGGTGCCAGTTCGGGAGTCCCCAGCCGTGCGCCCAACAGCCCCAAGGAGGCGCGCAAGGAAGAGGATAGTGAGGAGGAGGACTGGGAGTAGTGGTGTGACGATGTTGCCAGTCTGCCGAATCCAGGCCTGTGAGTTGTTCAAGACGGTTGGATTATCTATTTGTGTCGTGGTGGAAGTAGGCGTTTCTGGGGCTTTGGCAGGTGGGAAATGCTGGATGAACATGCGCGGGTCGTCGACGTTCTGGTCTTTGCCTTCTTCTCTCCCTCCGCAATGTATGTTGTGAGTCGTGGTTGGTCGCGGCTGTAATAACTTCTCTCGGGTGCCATGTCCTGGTATCGTTTTGAATAGTCGTAGCCATTCCCACAAAGCGGAAGATCACTCTTTCGACTTCCTGCAATCCCAGTTAATTAATCGCAGCATACGCCACCTCCCACCCGTGCAGAGCAATTCTTCGCCTGAAGCGGCACACCCGCTCACCTCCTCCTCGTAACCGTTGTGAACCCATCCTCATCCACCTCGGGCTCCTGCCTCTCCCGCCTCTCCCTCGGCGCAGGCGCATCCTCCATCTCCTCGTCCTCGTCCCCGTCCTCGCTGCCCCCCTCCTCCCAGTCCGTATCCTGGTCCTTGTCCGCGCCTGCCTCCATCACGACCTTCTTCCCCCGCGCGGCCGCCCACCGCGCCTCCAGCCGGTCGACCTCGTCAAAGTTGCCCGTGCGGCACTGGCCGCGCAGCCGCACCAGCTCCGCCGCGACGTCGAAGCTGCTGTCGTCGTCGACCGCGACCTCGAACTCGTCGAGCATGATCTGCAGTAGGAGCTCTTCGAGGTACTCGGTGTCGGGCTCGTCTGCGTCGGTGGTGGATGTGGTTGCAGTGGTGGAGGGAGATGGAGGGAACGGGGGGAAGGACTCGGCGATCACGCCGGCGAACCAGTCGCGCTTGTCGGCGCTGTCGGCGCCGCCCCAGTTGTTCTGGACGGCGAGGGTGAGGGCGGGCCAGAGGGCTAGGGTCAGGGCGATGGATTGCTCGAAGCGGGATTGGCGGAGCTCTGTGTGGTTGAGGAGGGCGTTTAGTCAGTGTTTTCAAGTCTCGGGAGGATGGAGAAAGTCTTGGAAGCTGGGAGCGCAAGACTTGGAGAGGGCAGGAGGAGGCGCATTGGAAAAGACGTACCCGCTGAGGGAGCCTCGCTTGAGGAAGAGGCCATTCTGAGGGTCGTGGTGGGTAGTGCGCTGTTCAGATTGGTAGGGTGGGGTCAATTGGTAGAGCGTTTACTTTTTGGTCGAGGCTCGAAGTGGTGATCCTTGTGGTGAAGGGCGAGGTTGTTTGGTGTTGTGAACTGGTGTTGTGAACTGGTGTTTTGGGCAGCCCAGCAGGAGCAGAAGGAGGGAAAAAAAAACATTTTCCCTAATCTCACACCCTGGCTCTGCGAGTGCCACGCCCTAAGCAGAGCCTGGGATACGCCTGTCTCGTCTCAGGGCGGCATCCAGCGGCTGTCTGCAACCACTTTAACTTTGCGTTGCGCCATTCGAACGACATCTCTTGGTCTACTGGATGAGTTTGCCAATGCACCACTTCTGATATTCACAATACCTCTGGTCCGGGATCTGTTCTTTATGTATTCTGAGCTCAATCACATCATGAAAACCCACGCTATTGCCAACACTCTGCCACTACCCGCGATGGCGTCTCGTGCTGGCTGCTACCTACAACTTCGATAAACCATGTCAACGTATTTCGTCGTAAAGATCTCCTCTTCGCCTATGTCTACCTATGTATCGACATCTTGCACAACGCTCGGTATGATCGGCCTTCCTTCTCCGGTTTCAATTCCGGGTAACGACCATCGGCTCATTGGGCCGTGAGTAGACTACGATGTTGCCGGAGTAGAACGTATTCTACGAGAAGTAGCTGCCGCCCATGTCTGGGAGGAGAAGCCGATTAGCGTCCTCGAAAGGCGTGGACGGTGATAGCCGCCTGCAAGTTGTGACCAGTTGTCTGGCGGGGGTCGAGCGGTTGGCTCTATGGCGCAACCAGTACGTGGGTCCGCAAATAATGCAAGGGCCCGCATCACCAACATAGAAGTAATTTTTAGCCCCTTTGCCGACTTCCCCTGCTTCTTCCTTGTGTCAGTGCCCCGAGCTGGCCTGGTGCAGTGCTCCTTCCACGGTGCGTGATGCGGTCAAAGATTGTGGTTGGAGGCAAGATTGCGGTCCTGTCTCTGCTGATTATCTTGATTGTTTGGTATTACGACCTACTACTTGGGCGGTTTGATCCCATGAAGAGGCTTCTTCCTACTCACGGTGAGCCAAATCTGAATTTCATCCCGAAGCCTGGCACGAACATTAAGTGACGGTGAACCAGAGACGCCGGGCGAGGTTGAAGGCCAGAATGCCGGCACGGTATCCCAAGACGCCAACATCCAGGACGGTGAGGCAAGTGAGATTGCCCAGGTCCTGAGCGAGACGTCAAAGTCGGATTATGTTCGAGCCATCATACATTCAGCCGACACCACATTTCCGCGGCTGGCGTGTCCCGAGCCAGATTCCGCTGCCATGGCACGCTACGCAAGACTACTGAAACCCGAGAGCGACGAGACGCCAGCGTCAGATCTCATAAGATACTTCTTTGCCCTCGACCTGACGCAGTGCGTCGATTTGTTGCCGCGTCTCATGGGAAGCGTCATCGAGACCATCCGCTTCCTGGGGCCTGAGAACTGCGCCCTTTCCATCGTCGAGGGCAACTCAGACGACGGCACACCCGAAGTCCTCGCAGCATTGCGTTCCGAGGTGGAAGCTATGGGGACCTATTACTACTTCGAGACAAGTGATGTCAACCCCAAGGCCGGCGAGCGTATTGTGGGATTGGCCGCGTTGAGAAATCTGGCCCTGCAGCCAATGCTGGAGGACTCGCGCAGATACTCGGAAAATGAGACCACTGTTGTCTTCTTGAACGATGTCGCTGCCTGTATGGAGGACATTCTCGAATTGGCATACCAGCGTCTTAATCTGGGAGCGGATATGACGTGCGCGATGGACTGGACATATGTCGGGCGGGATCCCACATTTTACGACGTGTGGATCTCGAGAACAATGTCTGGGGAGACTTTCTTTAAAATACCGGAGGATGGAAGCTGGGATTATGTGAGTCTTTCGTTCACGACGAATGATATATCCTGTATGAACCAATCTGGTACTAATCCCGCGGTCAAAGGCTTGGAACTTATTTTGGAAAGACCCGGAGACCAAAGGTCGCTGGAATAATCACCTCCCGTTCCAGGTGTTTAGTTGCTGGAACGGGGCTGTCACCTTTACGGCCAAGTCTATCCTGAATGGGATCGGATTTAGAAGTAGCAATCCGGGAGAGTGTCACCAAGGCGAACCCGAGCTCTTTTGCAAAGACCTGTGGCACAACGGGTATGGCAAAATAGCCGTCGTTCCCTCTGTCAACCTCGAATATTCGGATGACCGCGGCAAGAACCTGAAGGCCTTGAAGGGCTATACCTCCAAATGGGCCGGACCAGAGCACGACGATGACAATATCGACTGGGAGCAGAATCCGCCAGAGCGAGTCAAGTGTATGGCCGTCATGGAGAAATCAGACTGGAGACCATGGAATGAAACGCTCAGGTAGACAGCATAATGCATCGCAAGTACTTAACTGTCCCACGAAGAAATGCCCCCCTTTCGCTCCTGAATTGTATCTATAATATTTTACCACAGCACGTTAGCAGCTTACTTGTAGCTACTTAGTACTTACTAAGTAAGTAGTGGGAGGGGCAGTTCAGAGCTCGTGCTACGTTCGGAGACCTAGCTGTAGCCTGTGCGCTAGATGACACAAACACCCCAAGCTATCGCGAGGTGTTATCTAAGCGTAGATACTTGCCGGAGTACCCAGGTAGTATCTGCCGAATTTCTGGGCCCAGATCTGCCTTGATTTGAGCTTGGTGAACTGTAGTTTCTGGATTTGGATAAGGGACGGAACCTTGAGTGCGTGACACGCAGTGCGGCAATCGAGAGCCGACCTTGAGTCTCTACCTTCGACATCACTTAGAATTATCAGTACTGTGCCATTCCTTCCAGACTCATACATCCCAATTTAACACATCATCTTTCCTAGCTGGGTAGTCTTCTCACTCGGCGCGCCCTCAGGTGAATCAAATACCCAACTTGAATCTCAAAAACCTCAAGTGCTCGAAAGACATCATGAGACTGCACAACATCCTCTTAAGCTGCTGCTTTTCGTGGGCTGTAGCAGCTGTCCCTGCCACCCCGGCAAGCTCCACCGGAACTCCTACCACTTCCGGTGATGCCACAATGGTCCAGGGTGAGTATCTCACCTACGTCTACCTTCCCATTCTACTTACCATAACCCAGAACACTTTGCTGACCTGATTTGTGCAATTTCAGCAATGTTCCCTGGACAATGCCCTAGTGCCTGCCCTCCTCCCGGAGGAAGAGAAGGTTACGACGGTTGCGCTAAGGAGTGTAATCACTATTTCTGGACGAAGAGGGCTTGCAAGCAGAAGTGCAAAGAGGTCTGCGGGTTGTGTCCACCTCAGGTGATGGGAGGGGAGCCTGACGAGGAGTATGGACCCGCCCTGTTCCCAAAGTGCCCGGATTATCATGGCTCTCCGCCCCAACCGACTTGGACCGGATGTCGAGGGTGGCCCTAGGCTAGACAGTATGTTGACTTCCTAGGCAAGCTATCGTATGCTCAAGTGAGGTTCGGGAGTCGTTCATGATTTTAATGAGTGCATAAGAGGGGGATCAGAAACTGCACACCTACCAAGGAAGTACAAAGATGAGTCGCAATATTCTATGTACCTAGGTAATTATGGTCAAAGTACAATACCAAATGCCATTCGACGTGCGGACCTATGAGTCCACCAATGGTTATCGAACATACAGTCATAATCTTCCACATCAACTGCGGGCGTCGAATGAACCCATGCTCTACAGCTTTCAAATCGAGTCCAGTGCAGTGTCAAAGGAGACGCTTCCTATGCTTCCGGAAGAAAATCTTGAAGCTCACAGTCGCTGCAACCATGGACGTCTTTCCTGTGTCTCTGCCGCTGATTCCAGGCAGAGTCGTCGGGATTATATCGATCTTCGAATGAGGCATCGCAATGGTCACATGACTGCAATGGCTTTCATGAAAGAAGACACAGTCAGTCTTGATACGTGCAGCATGGCAGAAAGAAGTCAATCAATTGTGGAAAAGCGGGTGTTTTTTCAGGGACTTACCTCCATGCGTTGGGTGAGAACTGGCGGCTCGACATTGCGCTCCTCGGTGAAAACGACATAAAGCCCCATGTGACCATCATCAGCCAACCGTGTCGAGTTATCGCCGCCGCCTACACTTTCAAGATCCGTAAACCCAAGAATCTCTCTTCGAAGATCCTCAAAGCCAGCCGGTACGTCCTTTGATAGATCCTCCTCCTCGTCTGGTCGCAGCTCTCGATGAGCGTAGACCATCACCCATGTGTACGCCACATATGCCACTGTGGAGTAGTCATGGCCGGTTCGCTGGGGAATTATCAGGCGGGTCTTCTTTCCGGGGTCATTGGCTCCCAATTTGGAATGAAATAATTGGGAGACGGGGTCGTTTTCAGGATGCTTGTGATAGAATGGAGGTGCGCCGTACGTCCCGTACAGGCCATTGGCGGTGAGAAAGGCGTCCAGCGTTGACACGGAGATGTTGAAGCCACGGAGAACAGTGACGACAGGCATCGCTAAGAAAGATTGTCTCGAAAATTCAATTTGTATTTTGGACAGAATGAATGATGACGCCGTGAGCGGATCCCACTTGAAGTTAAAAGAAGACCGTTTTCAAGTCCAGGAGCGTAAGGATTTCGGAGGAGTGAGGGGCACAGCAAGCCAAATATATCACGCCCATCCAACCGATTCTAGGCGACTGCCACCGGCCTGATGCCAAGGCCAGTGAGATGGTACTGCCTACTATGTAACTAAATGCTAAACATGGATACCTTGATACGTGCTGTACGTACCTAGGTACACTATGGTTGTTGCTATTTTCATCCCTGTCACTACATCCACGCCACAAACTGCCGTGCAATCATGAATTGCCTGTACAACCGCTTTAATTTCCTCTTTACAAATAGAGAAGCAGTATTGGTACGGCTGCAGTGATTGTTTCGCACAACAAAATGTCACAATACCTAGACGTTTCCAAGGTACATACTTGTAGGTGAAAAAACTAGACGAAACCGCGCATGATATATTCGCATATCATTGTAGCTCGAGTTACCACAAATTGATGGATTCAAAACACGATCGTACTCTAAGCTCACACAATACGCGCAACCTGCAAACAAGTATCCCATCAACAAATACTAAAACGCAGGATGGTTAAGACCAGCAAGTTGAGTGCGTTGCATAAGGTTGAAAAAGTCCTCGAGGTGGTTCAGATCTGCCATGTAGACCCTGTTTCCAGACGCGGTCAGGTCCCAGAAGTTTATGCGGCGAGATCGTGTGGTGTCAATCAGTCGTTGTCCGTTCGGCCCCTGTATAATATGCTGCTGGCCTGTCAGGAGATTTGGACGCACCTCACAGACCCTAGGGTCGACAAGCCACGTGCCACCGTCTGACATGAGCATCTCAAGGGGGCGTCCTGCTGGGTTGTGCTGTCCTAAAGGGTCCCAGGCAAATGGCATCCATCGTAGCCCAGTCGAGAGAATGAAATATACCATGCGGGTTGGATGGGCATGGTGTAGACGTTCTACAATTTCAAACATGGCAATATTCCATTTGTTGGGCTGAGTAAGTGCGGGTGCCTTGCACTCAATCCAGGCAATGTCTCGGTCATCCGATGCCAATACCCTCGATGGTAAGACCCGAACGTTACTCATACGAATAACGACGATATCAGGCTTCTCGCTCTGCAGGCGTGCTGGAGCCGGTAGCCCCCGATAGGCCTGTTCATTGACCACATATCTACCCCCAAAGGCAGTCGCCGCATTTTCGGGGAAGTAAAGCCGAAGAATAGGACCCCAAATATACTGAACAGCGGCTTCTTTGGTATAGTCGGGACCTCTCTGATTGAGCTTGCTGATCTCCAGTGCTGCTGAGGTATTGAGGTCCCAGAAATGGACACTACTCGTGAAGATATCATTTAGTAATTTTGTGAGACACAGAGGTCGTGGGCAGGTGGATAGCAGTCTCACAGGTACGGTACAGGGAGTTGAGCCATGGTCGTATCAGCGACAACCCACGGTATGTTCTTGAGCTAGGACCCAGCGCGGACTTCAAGATCCCAAAGACTTGAGAAAGGACACCATGGATTGGAAAATGACAATGAAAATATGTTATGTTTAATGATGATAGTATTCAGTACCCAGTATCAACAGGACGGGGCAATGGCGGCAATACAGACGAGGAATCAGCTTCTTTCTGAATGTCATGGCCTCACGTCGCCCTATGGTACGTTGGGAGTGTCTTATATATATACATTTGTATGTACACCCTAGGTTTACTTGCTCCTGAATGCATCACCAGCTCAGGCGCTCTGTAGGTAAGTTTCACATGCATCTTCTCGCCACCATTTTAGAAACACTTGTTGTGGCCGGCCGTCAGGCTTGGTCTGCTGGCTGTCCTGAAGTCGGGCATGCGGAAAGTGTGTGTTCTGTCGATTCAAGGCTTACTTATTCTGGTTGGAGCAGTATGGTCGTACTACCAAAATGGAAGCTTCCAAGGTTGTATGGTGCAGCCGGGTGATCGATGTCACCATGATCAATGGCGGAGTTATTTTTGGGTTTCAATCAACGTAGCCCAAGAACACAGGCAGCCCTGAAGGTCTGCTGGCCCATGACCGTGTCTAATAGACCTTGGGCCAGGCCTCTCACCTGGGCAGTGTTCCGGGACTTATGGAAGTTCATACAGCAGCATATCTGCCTGGTCCATACTTGGCAAAGCTTTCAGGTTGGACACATTCGCAGCCGAAGCCTTGTCCAGGTGCTGGGCGGATTTCGATATACTCCAAAGACTTCAAGTTATTCCAAAAGCTTAGCAAACAGTCGTTGTGACCAAGCCTGACAGACATACAGTACTCAGGTAGCCAACAAGCAGGCGCTTCCAGGTTGCAAGTTGCACCTTGTCCGCGACAACCCGGGGCTCTCTGATGCAGCCACGCAATGCAGAATTACAGTGGTGTGCCCATCAACTTAATAAAGTTCGGCGGATGGCCCCAGAAGACTAGACACGGAGGCCACCATCGGCTTGATGTTACTACTAATAGACCGCTAGAGGCCAACTGGTCTTGCTCATCTACCTCGCTGTGCCGCACAAAACCATTGGAAGCTTTCTGTTGGTAATTACGTCCCATTTTCTGGCCACGCCAGTGTTTCGACTTGTTCAGAATACAACGACACTGTATTCTGCGGCCTATACTAAATTTATGCCACATCCTGGTGTGTTGCATTTGGCCTGGTGGCGTGGGCCTCGCCGCCTCGAAACGCTGTACAGCCCTACCCTAAGTACTGACTTTGTTTCTTTGGCTGGGAACGTTCAATTATTGAGACAAGACCCGACCGTAGACCAGGAAATCATGATACTGAATCGCAAGCACACACTTTTTAGCTCGGTCGGGCATGTTTCGGCCCCGATCGAAGTCTTCTGTTGCAACTCCCCCGTGCCGCGAAGTCCAGACTTGTGGACAGCCTGGACACTTAAGCTGCAAGTGGGCACAACGAATATTCTAGTTGGCATTTACTCCTGAAGTCGTGCACTTGCATGTTCAGTGATGCTAGATATAAAATCCTGTACCCTCGCCCACAATTCTGGCCCCCGGCTCCGGTTTTTTTTTTTTTTTCTTTGCAGAATTTCCTGTTTGATGTGTACTGATCTCTCACATGTGCAGGAAGTTTTCTCCGGTATCTTAGATTCTGTTGCTTTAGGTCCGACGCGAAAGCTTTTTGTTATCTTCTCACTATATACTCGCCTTTGCAACAATTTTGGAACACCGCGATGTCCGGCAGAAAACTTTACCTCGATCCAGCCACCAACAAAGCAGTACGGGCGGATACTGCACCGTCTCGTGGTAGTTCTAGAGGCAAGTCCTAACCAAATAAGTCGTGGAAATTCACATGCTCTTATGGTACGTTTGCTTACCCTGTCTCAGGCACTCAGAGCTACAAGGCTGGCACGGCGTCCACATCCACGGGCAAGTATGATTCGAGTGCTCGTCAGAGCACAGAATATTTGGCGTCTAGTGGTGGTCCCAGCAGTAAGTTATCATTCTATAATTCCGAAGTGAACTCTGCAAACATTTGGAACTAATTGTGGACTTCCATAATTTGAAGGCACACAAGCCCTCTCGAGCGGCATGGAGGACCTTGCGATCGGTTGTTCAAGCACGAGCATTTCTGAACCTGAAATTCAGAACTGGGACGACTTCGCGAAAGTATACCCAGCTTTCTATGAAAAGATCAAGAAAGCGGACATTCTAGAGAAATCTGGCAAAATGAAGGGCTCTCGCAAGCCGTTCAAGCTTCAATGGCCCACGATTGTCCCCGAACAGATCTCTTCCTCAGCAGGCGCGGCTTCCTCTTCAGCCGGCGCTGCCGGCACTTCCGGCTCCCCAGCACGAGCAGCTTCTTCCTCAGCCGGTGATACCTCTTCCCCAGCACGAGCAGCACGAACAGCTTCTTCCTCATCCGGGACAGCGTACTACCCGCAGGAGGCCGTAAAAGGCACCACTCAGATCCAGGGTGAGGCGAAGGTCTCAGGATATGTGATATCATCAGAACCAAGCACCATCCGATGTCATTACTGCAACAAGTCATATCCAAGTAGATCGCAAAGGGACAAGCACGAGGTCAGACGGCATTCAAAGTAGGTAGGTGCGAGCTTTGCAAGAATGGCTACAAATCACATCAGGGTTCATCAGCGTTGGAGCGTGGCAGAAGCGACGAAACATGGGCAAGTTCTTCAGATTATAACTCAGCGGCACTGGTGTTGATCCAACTTTATCTTGGAAGGGAGATGGGAGAACGATTTATTGTTGATTGATATGTTATACTCTGTGTTTGACCTATTTGCTAAAGTTTGCTTGCAGTTTGAAGGTGTTCTTCGTTTTTACCAACCAAGCAAGATCCAATGATCTTTGAAATATTCTGAGGCCTGTCTTAGTTGGTACCCACTCTGTAGGAGCGGGCGTAGCTTCTATATGAGGGCGTCTGTGAAGAAGCGGAATACTTTGCGGTCATTACGTTTTGTGCGTTTGTGATTTTGTCTTTCTTGTAAATCGTAAATGACATGAGGAGCCTGTACCGTGCTCGGGCAAAGGCTGTGGTCATCTTTATTTGATCTCCGAAAATGCCATAGTTTGCCAAATTAAATCAATAGGTGCCTCTTCCCTCTATTGTGTTCTGCACGATTTCTGTGGCTCTTTGTTCTATGATGACTTGGACACAAGCGTATTGTGTCAGAACAAAGGTCTTTCGGGACAAATCTACCACCACAATCTTGATCATCCCGCCCATGATGCAATATTCCCAAGTATCAGAGCATTTGTATCGGTTCAATATAGAGGAAGCCATCGTGAGCCTTCAAATTTGGACCCCACTGCGGCCTCTTACAAAATGAATTCAACCTATACTTCATCCACAACTTCAAGAGATCAAGAGGGAATTATCAGTCAGGCACTGAATACTCTCTATATGCCCTTCGAAACTGCTCTGAATAAAAACCCAAGGCTTCTGGAAATCATCCTACCATGGCGTCCCGCGTTGAGCTCGAAACAACCCTCACCAACCTCATCGCCGTCCAACACGACCCACTGCGCACCCTACTCAACTCCGCTCTCGCCCTCCCCAACATCAATGACACTGTCTTCTACAGTCTCATGCTGCGCTGGCCAAGCTCCACCTTGCAATTCTTCCAAGCCGGTCTCCCGCAGCCCATCGCTCTTGTTGAACCAACCGACACCACCTCCGCCACCTCTCTCTTCCGAACCTTCGCCGCAAACCTCCACCAACAGGGCCGCGGCTTCCTCGGCCTGCCGTCGAGCGAAGTCCACGAGCTCCGCGCATCCTTCGCCACCTTCCTCGGCCAGCTCCAGCGTCGCGGCGAGCCCGTCCCGCCGCAACTGCTGCAGCTGGTTGCCGGCACCCGCGAGGACGAGGACAGCACCGACGCGGTGGTGGAGCAGGTGGCGTTCGCCGTGTTCCTGGAGGACGCGATGGGCCGCGACGGCCGCGTGTACCGGGACCTGGGCTGGGGGATGCGAGCGCGGCTGCTGCGTGCATCCGAGATATTCTCGCGGGCCGGGAGAGCGCTGGCCGGGAGGCGATGCGGTTGAGAAGCGAGGTGGACAGGCTGGTGGGAACGGGCGTGCTGAGGCCGCTGGAGCTGCTTGTTGGTGAGTTCCG
Organism: Ophiognomonia clavigignenti-juglandacearum; assembly: GCA_003671545.1. Lineage (NCBI taxonomy): Eukaryota > Fungi > Ascomycota > Sordariomycetes > Diaporthales > Gnomoniaceae > Ophiognomonia > Ophiognomonia clavigignenti-juglandacearum. The sequence goes on along the minus strand of PYFS01003574.1, from coordinate 59,681 downwards.
CCGCGCCCGCCGCGGTGCTGCTGTGAATGTGCCGAATGCTGATGACAATACCCAGGTTTCCTCGCCTGCTGCGATATCGTACCCCGGCTTCCAATCCTCGTCCTCCCCACTCGCCTCATCTTCTGCCGACGACGACGACGATGTGGTCTTGAGCAAGACGGTTTTCTGGACGGATGTCGAAGAATGGCTCGCCGGCTCGCGTGCTGAACCGCGTCCCCGTTGTTTCTGCTTCTGCTCGAATGAATTGTTTGTGCCGGAGCTCGACGGAGACGATGCGGCGGCATACCCCGACAGAGAGCCATTGAGGTTGCTGGAGTGTATGCACGTGGTGGGCGATGTGTGCATGGCGGCATGGAAGGACACATGCGGAAGTATGAGGTGTCCTTGGTGTCTGCAGTTGTAAACCCTTTAGAAAAGCAATAGCGGCGTGCTGGACATGTTTCCATTGTTTGTAGTCCCAGTAGTCCCCTTCCGATACAGTTTATCCGATATACATTGCACATAGACCATATTTCAAGCGAATAGCATATTTTGTGGGCACAGTTACTCCATACCTTAATTCCACTCTTCACACCCTCCTTATAATGTGACATTTGTTATAGCATGGTTTCATCTGTCCGATCTTATTAACATCCGCTACATAGTTGGGTACTCAAAGTGGCTGGTGACAAGGTCTTTGTCCAGCGTGCAGCCCATGGCTTGCATCGCGCGGGAGAAGGTGATTCAGTCCACGGCCCGCTTATTGTCGGCGCAGTTTCCGGCGGGTAACATGGCGCCGAATACTTCGTCCATATTGCGGCGGGAGACGGTGATCATGGGCTGCTGCTGCTGCTGCTCCTGCTCACTCTTCTCTGACCCATGGTGTTGTTCATTCGCGGTGGCAGGACATGGGCTGGGCGCCAGATCATCCACCCGTAGTGATTCGCTCAAGCGATCTGCTTTGGCGCCTAGATGCCGGGGAGATTTCCTTTGCGGTGCTTCTTCTTCTTCTTGTTGCGTATAGTCGTTTTGTTGGCATTTTGAATTAGCCCTGTAGCCTGCATATCCTTGCAGACCGGCACAGGCGTGGCAAGTTTCTGCTGCCATATCTCGATCTCCCCTAGAATGGCCTCTTCCTCCACCCGAACAGCTTCAACATGCTCGACCCGCGCAGCGAAAAACAGGGCTCCAGAAAATCCTGCCTCTTCGTCCGGCGACAACGTCGTCAGAGATAGACAGACTTTGGAAGCAACTTTCGTCGATACCCAAAATTCGTCCAAAGACGTGTGAAGAGCTTGGGTATATGCAACCCAGGATTTCCCGCGCGGTCCTTGTGGAGGCTGATGGCATGCAAATGCCTCGAGGAGCTTAGGTCCGGCACTGATGATGATGGTATCCACCTGTTGATACATGCGCCGGTTTGATCTGTACTTCCAATCCCTTTGAGTTACCCGCCAGGCAAGCCGTGTAGATTTCATGGACTCTACCGAGTCCGGATTGATACTCTGTGGCCGGTGCAGCCTCCCCACAGCAATCAGCAGTTCGTAGCAAGCTGCGATATTAGTGATCTCCTCGTACATGAGCTCGTGGCCCGACGAGTCAGCACAACGTTGCGATATAGAAAAGCAGGTGACTGAAGGGGTTAGCAAAGGTTTTAGACGCTAGTATGCGGATTCTATTTGAGTCATATCATCAAGGAACCAGAAAATACTGGTATGTATTATATCCGACAAGACACGTACTATGCCACCGGCAATTATTATGGTTCAAATTTTGGTCTGGATAGCTAGCAGACAGTGCAACCTTCCTCGCCCTTATATCCGGCATTCACTTAACGTACGCCGAAGTGAAAACACGAATTTGAGGTAGAGTATATCTGGAGCTCGAAGACCATCAGCCAGGCTGTAAAGTTCATTCCCTACTTAGGTAGGTGACTTTGCTTCTCATGCTAAGCCGACTTAGACGAGGCTGCCAAGCCTCAGCCTCGCTCAGACTTGACTCGTGTGTGTGAGCAGCGAACTAGCCTCAACTATTATGCTCCAAGATTGTGTAATCAGTTATGCTGTCGAGAATCACCATCCTTCGAGGCCTCGTCCGAATATGAAAATGAACGAATTGTCCAGGCACCTAGGTAGGTACGTACATATAATCAAGCCTCTTTAGCCCAGTGCTTCCCACTCCACAAAGATCCCGTCGTCCACAGCCAATAATCTCGTCCTTTGATCAGCCATACCAAAAAACTGGGCAGCTGCCAGCCCATAGCCGCACCAACCCCCTTGCTCCTCCCAATAGGCACCAGCTGCATCTCCCTCACGTCTTCCTTGAACACCCGATCCTCGCCCGCGACTTCACTGCCAGCTGCCAGGAGTAGATCCCGCCGCATATTGGCGCACAGCACCGGGATGCCAGCCAGGACATTGTGCACTGCTGGCCGTGCCCACGAGCTGGCGTCGCCAATGGCGTAGATACGCGCCTCGGGCCCCGCGCCTTCGACCCGCAAGGTCGACGCGTTTGTCTGCACGCGGCCGTCGGCGCCAAGGAGGGCTTTGTCGACGAAGCTTGTGTTGGGGACGGTGCCCGTTGCCGGGATATATAAATCTGCGTCAAGCTCGGTGCCGTCTTCAAGCGTCACAGTCGTCTTGGCCGTTAAGAGCGAGTCGCGGGTCCCTGCATTCTCGGGTGTCGTGGACTTGACCCGTCCGTTGTAGACGACAGACACTCCCACTCTGGCCAACAGCCCCTCGGCCTTCTTGGCAATGGTCGGTCGGAGAGCTGGCAGGATCTGTGTGCTTGCGGTGACGATGGTGATCTTGACTTTGGGACTGGATGTCTGCTTGCTGAACAAGCCAGGTCGGCCATTCAGGAACTCTCCGAGCTCTCCGGCCGTCTCAACTCCAGCGGGCCCACCACCGGCTATGATGATGCTCTTGGTTGAGGGAAGCGCCTCGCGGAAAATGGTCCAATTGTTGCGCAGGGTTCTCTCGTCACCGGCGTGGCTCAGACCCAGAAGTGGAGATGGTGTAGACGCACCGGTCGCAATGACCAGGGCGTGAAAGCTAAGTGTCTCAACTTCATCACCTCCTGCCAATTCCACCGCCAATGTTTTCGTTGTATGGTCGAGGCGAGAGGCAGTGCCGTGCATGAAACGAAACTCAGCTCTCGAGTACTGTTCGAATTGCTGACTGATGTTGACAAACAGTCTGTCCTGGGCGAACATTTCGTCCGAGATCAGTGCTCGTGGAGCAGCAGGGCGACACATGGTCTCTGATGCGGAACTGACAAGGATGATCTGGTACGCGCGCTTTTCAGGCAGATGAGGAAGAACATGCTTGAGGAGATAGTGGGCTGTGGAAACACCGCCGTATGATCCGCCCACGATGACGATAGCCTTTTCGCCCCCGGAAAGATTCTTATCTGTCATGTTGAAGGGTATGACATGAAAAGCGAAGAAGACATATCAAACCAAATCAAAGCATAGGTACGATGACCTTCTTTTGAAGGGTAGAATATCCCGATGCTCGGTCTTCGGAGACAGCATAAGCGAAGCGGACGACCTCTTCCAGGTTTAGGAGATGCTCAGGTGTCACATTACGGTGCTTACATGCAGAGATGACCGCGTGGCCCGCAACCACTTACTCCTTATCGACATAAGTTTGTTTGCACAAGTCTTACGCTCCCAGCCAACGTATTATGCAGCCCCAATCTTACACCTAAGGCGCCGATTCGCCTCCCATCGCCGCTACGATTTCTTCAAGAATGCTCATGCTCTTACACCAAGCTCGAACCTGGCTCGTATACGGCAACACTGCCTGTTCGTTCGTCGTCAGCGCATCAACTAATTGCTGGCGCCACGCCTCAACCGTCGGCCTGGCGAAAAGCTCGGCTCTTGAGCCTTGAGTTGAACCGCTCGTCGGGACCCTGAGATGCAGCCCGGCGACGTTGAAAACAGTGATGGTGCTTTATTACCGAGAGTGCGCTACCCTGGCGCTACGGTCTCTATGAAAAGACAGTAGACGAGAACTCGACGGCCATGAAGTGGTGAGCGGTTGAGAACGTGACAAGATCGTCCATCAATTTGTCGCAAAAGGGGGGAGTCTCGGGTCGCCAGCTCACATGCATAACAGCTTACCTAGGTCCTCACACAGCCACAACAGCCCTGCATGCGTCCTGTATGTTCAATTGGACCGGATAGTATCATTTGAGTTCGTTTCCAAGGTTGTAGTCTTGTAGAATCCCACGCCTACCTAGGTACCCTTTGAGGCCGCAGCATGGATGGCCTCACCCCACCAAGGCGCCGCGCGCGTATTTGCTACGGTTGACATAGGGCAAACACTGAGGCACGTCACTTGGCCCTAATTACCTTGGTAGTATAGGTATCGCTGAGTAAAGTAGCACTTGCGACTGGTAAGGTGCTGCACTACTATGGCAGCGTGAAAGTGCGGTGGAGTGGATGGAGCGACCACGCCTCGAGCTGCCGTGTGTCCAGCTTGTACCTATGTACTTCTTTGCTGGCTCCAGGAAAAGAGACTCGAGAGTTCCATTTCTGAGAACAGTCACAATCCCTGACGGCTACTGTACCGAGGGACAATCTACCACGCTTCAGCAGCCAACCTACGGTATGGCGAGCGGTCTGTGTAGGAACGGCTTCCGAATCTATCGGGCACCATCAGTGGCTATTTGCACATTGTATCTTACATAGAATGATGTGAAGAGCTGAGTTTCAATTCCACCTGCAAGACCCATGGCCCCTCGGTCGAGCAGTAGGGTCAGCTCTGCAGTTTGCTTCTTGTGGCTTGGCCTCCCACCGGTCGACGCATTCAAAGGCTGTCCTCTTCCACTTCTATCCATCCCGCTCAAGAGTGCGGAACATGCCATAAAAGCTAAGTATCCGGCTTTGGATTCAAGACTTTGATGCAGAGAACGGCGACAACCCTTGCGCTGGTAAGCACAGAGTTCTCACCCGATCATTACAAGCAGCTAGCAGTGATGAAAGGCAGCACCTCCACAGCCAAGCACCGTACTTGGAAAAAAAAGCGGAACGTGAGGCGATACGACTAATTACTCTGCTTCAGCGCATCGAACGACTCAGATGTATGCCCTGTCTGAACAGGTTATGGCCGTGGCCGTGACCGCTATCTATGTGGGTACGATAGCTTCTTCAACCACTTCATGTCCCCCGTATGGGAGCTTTGGAGACAACCCAGCTTGGTGGCAATCAGAGTCACGGCGGAATGATCAGGCGCTCATGAGTTCCTTGCCAACGAATTGCGTTGCCCTGATCAATCACGAGCAAGCAACATTCTTGCCGTACGGGCACGGTACTGATGATAACATTAAGGTGGCAGTCCGCAAACCCATTTTTATGAACCGCTGCCCTTGAATCCCAGGACCAGGCCCTGGCGACTCGTCCCTACCAACTTTCTCACTGCACAAGACCTTTTGCACACCTACAGACCGCGATCTTGATTTCACTGAGCGACTGATTATGGCAAGATGTAAAAAATATCAACCTTGATGGTCACAACCATTAGTGGGACAGAGGCACTGGTTCTTACTGTGCTATCGTAGAGACTAATAAGGTCAGAGGTCACAAAAGCTTGAACCCAGAAGACGACGTACCTAGGTAGCACACGCAAAGATACTTCCCAAACACTGCTTTGGCACGCCTCGCCACCAAGTACATTGTTACACACGTGCCATTTCGCTTTCTTCCACAGTTTCCCACCTGCGCAGGCATCCTGATGTAGCCGTATCGGAGGACGAGCGCGAGTTGCGCCACGGAAGAGTCGTCAAAGGCATCAAACTACTGAACTCAGTTCTGGATAGGGACGGTCTAGAAAGGTGACTAATACTCAGGGCAGGTGGAAATTCACAGCTAAATCTGTGTATAGAGACAACTGGCGAGACATACTGTGGGTGGAGTTCAAGGCGCCCATCTACGACAAGCCAGAGCAATGGAAAGACCTCATGAGCGATGTCGTCACGCGATTGCTTACACTCCCTTCATCCTGATCGGAACATTTGGGTAATTCTGGCGATAGGCCTCAAATGGCTGACCTTCTATTGGGACCCCTACAAGACCAACCCCCATGAGACCCATCTCCGCCAGCCATTAATCATAGTTTCAGATGATGAGACAGCTGGAGAAGTATGGGACGTCGACAAGCGGATAAACATTGCACGTATTTCTGGTCAAATCTTGGAAGGCACTATAAAGATGGCTTCTCTATCGTTGTTACGCAGTCGGCTAAGACTCTTGACTTTTGGACAAAGGATCCAACAACTGGAAAACCTGAGGACTTGGCGAACTCTATGTTGTTTCAGGAAGGGGTCATGGAGATCAAGAATGACACCTATCACGTTAGATCCAACGCTCCTCGTGAAGCAGACTGAAAGGCTGGTAGCAGTCCGCGGATGGGGCTATGTATGATAGTTAGAATCATAAAATCCTGCGGGTGTTTGAACGTAGATTTTGACCGTGACCGGTGAGCCGATCGATGCCGCAACGGGCACTGGGGCAGTCTCTGAACGAGCAGCTATGAATGCTAATAGCCTGCCTATCTCTACTACGCCGCATCACAACATTTTCTCCCAGAGCAGACTTCTGGAATTCAGGCTCAAATGATCAAGCCCCACCTCCGACTCAAGCACAATTCCATCGCCAATGGTCATGGTTTTGGTCACACTGCTTCGAGGGTTCGAAGTGCCGCTAGACGTGCTCTACGCTTTGCTCATGTCGATGGGCTCTTGCCTCGGGTAACGTCACTGGAGTGCAGCTTCTCAGCTGTAGGAATAGACGTATAGATCAGTGTGCAGGGATATTCCTGCGAAAGCTCATCCTTGCGACGACGCCCGTCCAGAGAGCATACGAAAAGACTGGGCAGAATATAGTTTGGTGAAAACCTTTTTGGTCACTAGTGCAAGTAAAACATACTTACATCCTGTTTAGAGATCATTTCCTCATGCCTTATAGTATATGAAAGACAAACAGGACAGTAACATAATTCCATTTACTCTATAGCTCGTGAACATGGAACCCTTGAGTTCCAACCCGAGCCCGACCGTTGACACTAATTACCTACCTAGGTAGGTAGGCACCCATAGGCACCAATGCGGTCTAACCATTTTGAACCGCTATGATACTTGGCCACCTCCAACTTTTTAATATTTTGGTTCCGTCTGCGCCGCAACATTACATCTTCTCCCAGAACAAGCCTTTGAAATTCAATTCCGACCACTTCAATTTCACCATTTGACTCAAGCACCATTCCATCGCCATGGTGGTGATTACACTGCTTCGCGGCTTCAAAGTGCCGCTCGACATCCTCGACGCTTGGCTGAAAGCCAATGGCGTTCCCGGCGAGCATGAGTTGCTTTGCGCGGGAATCCCTCCGTTCTACGATAACGAGTCCGACAAAGTCACAGTATTACTACGTCAAATGGTCCAAAACGATAAAACACGCGTATTTGTACCTGAAAAAGAGGGGTTTGACGAGGCACGCTATGCATATGTTGCTTATGATTGGATCTGGGCGTTTGCACAGCGTAGAATCAAGCCCGAGGAACTAGCCCCGATTTACTCGCCCGCTTTCGAAGCTTTAAGGAAAGATATATTGTCTTATGGCCTACCGGGTACGGTCGACAAAACGGAGTTTCAGAAAGACTTTTTCATCGTGGTGACGGATGGGCGGTATCTACAACCCGCCGAGATTGAGGAGCGCGGACGTGTACGTTTCCGAAGATATTTAATAAAGACACGCCATCCGAGTTGATAGATGCTGATCTTTCTACAGAACGTTCGGTGCGACCAATGCGATGCAACCTTCGCGGATGGGATGTGGTTCGATCGACAGCGTCATCGCAGAGAATTTCACGGATCTCGCGAAGGTCTGAGCGAGCTGCCGGAAAATGCGTGAGCGGATGTGACAAGACCAACACTCTGACTATCAACAAGAGCGACATTGTCTTGAAGTATAACGTGGAGTTCGGAATCGATTGAGCAATGTCCTCTTTGGAGTGGACGGTATATATAACAGAAGCACAGCATTTATAAGTGACCCAACTTATCCCATGGCCAGTGACGATTAGCGACACTTCTGGCAATAGCCCTTGCTTGAGTCCGAATCCCGCCTGTGCTTATTGCATTTCTTGCACATCTTTACCCTAGAGCCGGAGGACTTGCTGCTATCCTGGTTGCTGACCTGAGGAATGTACTGTACGTCAGGAGCCTCTTCAGGCTTCTCTTTTCCTTTCTTGGATCCCCATCCTGAAAATCCGAATTCCACTTTCGGTATACGGACCACGAACTTGGGTAGCTTCGCCAGCTTTTTTAGGTATGCTGCATGCGCCTACTTATCGAACCTGCTGTGGCGGACGTTTGAGCCTACTTGCCAAGGAAATTGAGGCACTCGGACTTCGGTTTTCGGCTGATCCTCGGGAAAACTCAACTTCTGAGATATCTCTTATATCAAATTCAAATTGATATCAATCGAATCGCTATATCAAAACGAGATCATAGACATCGACTTCATTATGATATCATTTGTGGTGCGTCTGTAGTTATAGATTGAAAATTCGTAGTTTTGATGAATTCAAGTTTAAATACGATGGACGGGGACGAGGCGGGGACGAAATGGATACCTTTTCCTCGTGGGACTCTTCGTGGGGCTGCTTTTGCGATGTCGAAAGCTTATTCTCCAACGAGTTTTGGTGTAAAAACCCCTTTGACGCAGAGGGGTTCACAACTGTATTGGGTGGCGTGAGCCCTCGCCGGCTGATTCCTGATTTGGCAAAAGAGAGGTTATCGTCAGCGCTGCTGGCGGTCACCGCTTGTGCCGGCGAGAGCCCAGAGAGAGTAAAATACACGAAAAACCAAAACAAATATCACAGCCGTGAACCCCTTGAAACCCTAATCCTTGCCTGTGTACCCTGGGGAGGTGGGTGGGTGAAAAACGAGTGTATAGTGCCGTTGGCGTATAGTAGCGATACCTGCTCGCAATGCTGATGATGATATTTGATTCTCAACCCCTACTGTATTTAGTAGGGGAGCAAGAAGACCTTATATTTGTGGCATATGCGTGAGGTCAGGCTGGGCCATCCCTGCTGCCGTCAAACATCACCCAATTGAAGATGAAGTTGCAGCTCAAACTTGACATTTGATATAAACATGCATGTAACGTCAATTGACTTTCTCGCATTCTTTATAGACATCCAAAGCGGAAATCTCTTTGGTAGCAATCAAAGTAAATCGGCTCGGCAGCTGCTTAAGGGTCAGCGCCCGAACCAGAACACTGCTGTCCTGGACGGCGGTAGGCTAAGGATGCAAATGTGGCCGAAACTGGTCGTTTTGGACGCGCCTGTCTCAGAGGTTGTCATTGATCAGGTCGATGTCAGAAATAGAAAGTATTCTGCTGAGCCGCACCTAGCTCAGGCCAGCTCTCACAAGTCGAATGCGCATCGATGGCATCTAGATGTTGCTGAGCCGCACCTACTAGCTCAGGCCAGCCAAACAGGTCCCGATCCGCCCGACCTGCACACCGTGACTGACCTGGAATTCCTGACCGCAGTCTAAATACTAGCAACTAATTTTTCGATCAAAATAGATTCGGAGACGTACTCTGAACCTTGTTGTACTCTGGGCCTCGGGTCATGATGGCTTGCGCTTGAGAAATGGTTTGGTGTTACCCCGGCGGCCGGAAGTCCGGGACCACATTTGTTGGCCTAAAAATGTAAAGAATCTGAGCTCCATTCGTCGATATTCTTGTAATTCCTGTTTAATAATATACTCTGAACACTCAAGCAGAGATCTACTTGATAACCATCACGTTGTTTCGTTCTGGGCCAGGTCGGTGGCAAGAGTCCCGGGCTGCGGTCGTTTCATTATTGAGCAACGGACAGCACACGACAGAGCCTCGAAGTCGCTGTGCTAAAATTAAAAAAATTGATTAAAAAGGCATTCGAATACGAAATAAGATAAAAATAAAAACAGTAATATTTACTTTTCTTATTTTAATTTATTATATACAAATACTTCTTAAAAACTTAGCTAATACTTCAACGTTTATTTAATCTAAAATTATTAAACCTAAAAGAGATTATCTATTAAAGTATATCTAAATCGCTATCAAAGCACACCCTTGGTTTCTCGCACTATAGCTCCACTTTTAGAGATATCACTAAAAAATTATATAACATCTATAAGCTCTAATTTTAAAAATATCACCAAAAACTTTTATATCCCAAAGCTCCATTTTAGGGATATTACTAAAATCGAGTTTTTATATTAAAAGCTAACTTTACGAATTTCACGACTTTCACGACTTTCACGACTTTCACGACTTTCACGACTTTCACGACTTTCACGACTTTCACGACTTTCACGACTTTCACGACTTTCACGACTTTCACGACTTTCACGACTTTCACGACTTTCACGACTTTCACGACTTTCACGACTTTCACGACTTTCACGAATTTCACGTAGAAGGCGAATTTTTGTGTGGAAGGCTGGTTTTCGTGTAAAGAGCTAATTTTCACGTAGAGAGCTAATTTTCACGTAGAGAGCTTTTCTTTTTTTGTAAAGTTATGAAATTTAGTTTTGGTGATATCCCTAATTTAATGATATCCCTAAAAGTGGATCTACAATGGGGGAAATCAGGGGTGTGCTCTATTAGCGATTTTAGTATGCTCTGATAGATGATCTCTATATATAATAGAATTATAAAACGAGGGGACCGATTATATCGCCGTTTACCCGAAACTTATACCGAATCTCGTGGAGTTAATTGGGCAGCGTAATAACGCCGGCGTCCGTCCTATTACCTAGCGAAGGTATTTCGAGTAGAATTCAATATAAGCAAGAAACGAATTCGCTTATAGCGATAATTAAAAAGAAAAACAAAGTTAGAATAAAAATCGATTGCGTTAGGTTAAAAGCAAAAGAATCTTCAATATATATTATAATCCAACCTAAAAGTATATATAATATTGAGTAGAGATAATAGAATAAGTGCTAAATGGTTATATTATTGAAGATGCTAGATAAAGGTAAAGTAGATAAGTAATATATATATTAGAGATTAATATAAAGAATTTAGAAGGCTTTCTAACTAATATCCAAAGCTTAGATATAGCCGTTAGCTCAATCTATAATATTTAGTATTATATAACTAAATTAAAATAAATTAAAAGATTTTGATTTCTCAAATCTATTATTATAAAAGCTGTTTTATAATGAAAAAGAGGGTATATATATACGCTAGAGTAGATATATCAAAACCATTATCCTAAAATCAAAGAAATGCTTAAAAACCGAAGATTTTGGAAAATAAAAAATAATTATATAGTGTACGGGTGGTACCTGTTTTTTACAGAAGCCTATTCCTTATTTTCCGAAATTTTCGTTTCTTTAGAAATTTCCTTAACCTTAAAACGAGGATTTTAATACACCTATCCTAGCGTATATATAGACTTTACTCCTCGTCTTTAAATAACTTCCACAAAAACATCTCTATATAGCCTCTACGCTATCTAATAAAGCTATATAAAAATTTAAAATAATCAAAATCAAATAGCGATAATTCTTCGAAATTGAAAAACTTTATTTTATTGAAGCGTTATTGAACATAGCGACTTAGAAGCTCTAAGTATTGATATTGAAATTCGAAATCTGTACGAGTTATATAGAGCGGACAGGATAAGGATATCCTAAGAAGCGTTATCTCAATATCTATTATATCAAATAGAAAGATGCGGGGCTAGCCGATAAATTAGTTCGTATGTGAGATAAGCTTTAATCTCTACCCTCACTTAACTTGTAAAAGAATATAAAAACTTCAACATCAATACTTCGAGCTTTTGAATCGCTATTCTTAACAAGATTTTAATAAAATAAAGTTATTCAATTTCGAAGAATCATCGCTACTTGATTCTAATTACTTTGAGCTTTAATGCGGCTTAATTAGATTGTATGAAGATTATATAAATACGTTTTTATAGACTATATATAAATAACTAGTATAGGAGCACGCCCCTCACAAGTAGCTCAAAGTTGTGAAGATTCCTAAAAAAAAACAAAAATCTCGGAAAATGAGGGAAGGGCTTCCGTAGTTCTCGCTTAAAAAAAGCAACAAAAAAAAAAAAAAATCTTCCCTGGAGGCCACCGTACCCGCTTCATTTCCAGGCCCCGCTCTATCGGCTGGATGCGACATAAATGGAGCCGGCGATTGTTACCTCGGATGCTTTGTCTGGCATTGTCGTACGTTATCTCGTTGATCAGACACGTTGAGCGGGTGCGCGCAAGGGTACGAGTTGAAGGAGGTTTGATCCGTGGGCTACTGAAATAGCACTTTCTGTGTTGGATCTGCGCCACACTCTGTGGTACTGAGGTAATTTGATTGCTGCCTTGGGTCCATTCCTTGGCCTTCCAAGGTTCTCAACTTCTCAATCCTCACAACTACTTAACATAAGCAGCAAGCCATTCTTCACCTCATGCTCGACATCGAAATCGAGTCACTATACCATCCAAGAACGCCCTCCGACTTGCATCGCTACTATGTCATTATTTACGGATCTTCCCGCCGAGCTCCGGCAGCGCATCATACGACTGATACCTGGCGGTGTACCAGCAGAAGTCCGGCTTGATCACCACAGGTGGCCTGACCCTATGAACCAGCTGCTTGTTACTTGCAAGCTATTGCGCGCAGATGCCATCCGGGTCATGAGCACATGGTCATTTGACTGTCTCATTTCAAGAAGCGCCTTCATCGAACGACTTCCTCGTTTGATCCGTGCCATGAAGGCGTTGGGCCTGGAAAACAGAATCCAGAAGATTCGCCTGCTTGTCTGGTCTTTGATCGAGATTGAGCACATTCGCTATAGCACCGGGTTGGGCAGGATTCAGGACAAATGGATCGAACGTTTGATAAACCTCCCCCGAGGCGATATCAAAACAGTCGTTGTCGATGCCACTCCCTTGCCTCAGAAACTGCTTGAGAAGCGACCACAGTTGGTCAACGCAAATCTCAGGGTGTACTTCTCATCCTGGTTCTTTGCGGAACATGAGGACGCGGTCAAAAATATCATGCTCCACCTCAACCAGCACTTCCACCCCACTTTGCTGAAAGAGGGACAAGACGAAATTGCTGTGGCTAAAGAACATCCAGACACAGACACCTTGACAGAGCTTGTCTTGGGTGGTCGCTATGGTGAGGATTGCAGAGATTGTATTGAAAGAATCATGGTTGATTCTTATCACGACGATGAATCAAGGAATGGCTACACTTGTGCTTTTGTGGGAAACTTCTGCGACAGCGATAGCCCCACCGAACTTTCACTGCACCGTTTGGCTCAGGATTGCGGAGTCGAACTTGAAACTGGCGGGCAGAAGGGCTTCTTCAGTCTGGATGTCTGCGGAGTCGAATTACTAGAGGTCGCCCGGACGAACGGGCTCGAGCCAGACGAGGACTTTTCAGCTCTGAGTCCTCTTTGCCTTGGCGTCTCCAGCGCGAGCATCTTTTATATCAACGCTCTGGAAGATCTGGAAGGTTCCCGGGCGACCGTCATCAAAATTCTCACCTTTGCCTTGGACTGTCGCAAATTTCCGACTGCGGCGCAACATTTTGACTTCCTCCCAGCACCTCCAGCCAGGCGGAAGCTAGTGCATGAGCTTTGCAACGATCTGGGACTCACGCATAGCACTGTAGATGGGCAGTTCGGGAAATTTGTCCGGGTTTCTTCAAACCTAGACAGCAAGATCGACCACACCTTGAAGCAGTCGATGGAGGGGCTCTCTATATCACCCGCACGGCGGCCAGAGTCAGGCTGGTGGTCATGCAGATTCAGGGACTGATTGGTTGCGTCCATTTTGGCCAGCTCATTACCACTTGGGCCCCTTTTTCTTCTTCCTGGCCTGTTCGGCGTTTGATTTTAGCTACGTTTGAGACAAGAAAACTAGAACTTGTTTCTCGCTGGCACGAATGACAAATCTCATCGTCTAATTAGCTATAAATAGCTCGAACTGTCTACTTCATTGATTTTACACTAATACCATAAGTCAACCAATAATTAAAAGCGGTTTATAGCGGATATAGTGTTTGATAAGCTTGAAATAAAAATCTAGTAAGAAATATTAAATGCAAATACTCTTTTTAATAATCTTTATAGTAAGATTTTTAAATTTGATATTCGATATAATAGCGTTAGAAATAACAGAAATATCGGTAGATTCAAACGATAATATTTTAAAGTGTTAAAAAAACGAGCAAAGAATTAAAGATTTTTTTACACGAAATAGATTATATAGAAAATATCAATACGAATAATTAGGAATCCGAATATAGAATATGAAATTTAACCGGAAATATAATTACCGCTTGATGTATATCATATCTACAAAGGTGTAATTAAAGGTATATAAATAAAGCGATTCAAATATCTCTGCTTTGGAGTGAAATAGGTTATGCCGTGGTATTTCATTTTACATGGTCCAAGTATTGGTATTTGGGGTTGTTTCCTTTTCTTTTTCTTTGATATATGTGAACCGCTGGCCACAATGGTGTCGACGAGGAGGTCTTGACCGTCCTATAGGTATCTAGGAGTATGTATGATGAAGAGTATAATCTGTAATCCATATACAGAGTAAGCCTGTGACTGCCGAGTAAAGAGAGAGTGTAGATAGCTTGAACTATGGACCTTCTCCAACTACTGGGATATTATAACGGGGCCTTTATGCAACAGTCAGCACCTTAAACATTCCAGTACTTCAAAATTCTTGGTCCCCAGGTGCCGGGGTCAACTCACATCAGGCGGCTGCGCAAAAGCCCTTTGGTAAAAGCCATCATCCACATTCCATCCCGGGCTCACTTCCGCGGCCTCCACCCACCGCTGCAGCTCCCCCAGCGTGGGCCGATGCATCGGTTGATCCGCCAAGCACCGCAGCAGCAGGGCTATCAGCGCCGGCCCTGCGGTTTCCCCGTTTTCGCCTGCGGTCAAGGCAGCGCCGTACGTGTAGAAAGGGGGTACGCGGGCGCCCCAGGAGTCTCGGATGCTGTCGTACTGGGGTGGGAGGAACGGGCCGAGTAAGGGCAGACGATCGTCGGCGTCGTTGATGGGGCCGGCTAGCTCCGGGGGTGATGGGGGCAGGCAGCCTGTTATTAGGTCGTGCATGATCTGGTCGAGGTGTGACGTGGTCAGTAAGTTTTGCGTGGCTTGGACATGTTGGGGGCGTGAGCCCTGGAGCGTGAGGGCGCGGCATGCTTACTAGGCCGACGGAGAAGACGTTGCTCGCTGGGCCATATTGGCCTGCGACTTTGGGCGTTGGGATTTGGTTGTGCGGGAGGATGTCAACAAATTCCCATTCTTTGTGAAATTGCTCCTGAATGAGGTAGGTCAGTGCTTTGTGTCTCTACAAGTAAGCCCGAGAGTGAGCCAGAGGCCTGGTGAGGCAACTGCAAGGTGTGAAGTCTGGACCACTTACGGGTAGGAAGTACCGTGATTTGCCCTTGTCTCTGTAATCCATGGCGTCCCATCTATTTGATGTGAGTCGTGAGTTGTTCACGAGGCTCTGGTTTGTGCACAGAGGATGCTGAAAAGCTCATCACTTACGGGTCCTGGAATAGGCGGGCCGTTGCTCGTTCTGCAAGCCCACTTTGTGGAAATGTTAGCAGCGCACGTCAGCCTCCGGGTTCCGAGCATGCTAATACAACATTTCAGGAGAAGACGTGGAGTCTGTTCGCCATCTAGAGTGCAGATCAATCACAAATTGAGGAGCTAAATGCTGGAATTGAAAAGATTGGGTGTTGTACGCATAAGTCGGTGACCTGGCCTTGATGTCAGAAATCTTGTCTGATGACTGGGCATTGAGTGAGTGAATTACCTTGCAGACTGGCACATTCCTATGCTCATTTGCATCAAAATCCCCAACCAAAACTAGAGCACCGACGGGATACCTCAGCCAAAAGTTCGTGCACACATCGTCGTGCCTGTCCGGGAGTCCGGGAACCCGAAAGACACAATCCACCTAGGCTGGCTCACCATTCAGAGGATCCAAATCGAAATGTACAAGGCCGTATGTGGAGCTAAAGTTTTGTATGTTATCTGGAAAAGACTCGAGTACATCCGGCCCTGGCTCGTCAGGTTGATTTATTATGCGGTTGTTATTCTGGTCGCGGAAGCGCCTGGGTGGGTATTGCATGGCGATGCAAGCTCGTACAACTAATGAACGCACACGACTGTGTCAGCTATGCGCTTGCGAGATGCCAACTGATCACTCGCCTGGGGATAGATAGCATACGGCAGCAAAAAATCTTGACCAGTTGTTGCTCTAGCATAGCCACATCCGGCGGACGCCCATCCGACTTCCTAGCAAGCCTTTCTATTAAGTGTCTGAGATCACCATGCTTGCAGTATTCCAAAATCTGCAGGGAATTTTCTGCGTCGAAATTCTGGCAGACGGCATCGCTCTCTCTGGGCGCCACTTCTTTCAGCGAGAGCTGCTGGACGACGTGCCTGGCGCGCTTCATCATCTACAATTCACAGAAGTCAACCCAGTCAAGTGCCGTGTGCGTACACATCAAAATAGGCGAAAACGATTCCACCCTCTCGACGCAGAACTTACCCTCGTGTACGCCTTTTCCAAACGCATACTATTCCCCTGTATGTCGGCCTTCAACACGAATGGCCGCTCCGTCAATCCTGGGATAAAATGGTCCGCCTGGCAGAGCAACGCCACCCCAAACCCGCCGGCACCAAGCACGCGGAGGATTCTGATCTTCGTCTGCGGTGCCTGGGCCAGAGCCCGCTGCGCCCGCTCCAGGCCCTGCGCCCCCCGGTGGTTCATCGCCGCCTCCCGTCGCCCATCGCCCGCTCGCGCCACGGTGTAGAAGAAGGGTGCTGCCTGCCGCTGTCGGATCTCGCCGCCGGCGAGGTTGTAGATGTTCTCCCAGGGGTCACGGATGCGGCGGTAGGCGTGCAGGTCCTTGTACAGCAGGGCGTCCGGGTTTTGCGCCGCGTAGCCGGTGGCCCATGGCTCGCGCGGGTCGCGGTCGAGGCCCGCGCGGTAGTAGGCGAAGTAGTTGTTTGTGCGCAGCTTTTTGGCCAAAAAATCGTTCCAGCTTCGGGATCCGGATGCGTCGGGCTGGTCGAGGGCTGCTGGAGCTGTGACGGTCGTGAAGTCGGCAGCCATGTCTTGGGGCTACCTAAGTAGTTAATTTCCTGGTGGAGCTGGATTTGGTGGTTTTGTATAGATTTTTGGTTCGCGTATGCAGCTCAATACGATGGAAAATAGCTGAAAGGACTTATAACTATTAGGTTGGAATTTACTTTCCGCAATAAAACAAAGCAATCCGCTGGTGTACATCCGCAACGGGACACCCTGACTGACGACTAGTGGTCCCCGAATTTGCTGCGCTTTGTGTAATACAACGAACAAATACCGAATACCAGTTAGTGAATGCAGAGTCCTATGGAGCCGCCAGGGCATCTGAAACTACAGTCTTTCAGTCACCCAGGTCGTTATCTGTGGGGATTGCTACTTGTGCATCCAGATGCCAGATGCCCGGAGAGCAGGCAAACTTTGGGGGCTCGACATCGGTAGAGAAGTAAGGCGATTTTGAGATGATATCCATAGCCATGAAATGCTCGCTCCTCGTATCCTCACTGGGGTAGCTGCCGTCTGCACAAGGAATCGCGAGAGTCTGCTCCAATTTGGGCACCTCCGCAACCCAAGCAGGCTCCTCCTCCAGAACCTTTTGTCTCTGGGAAGACGGCGCTCGATGAGGCGGTTGTAGGCGTGCACCATGTAATGCGCAAGCGCGGCCAATACAGCATTGCGTTCTGGGTCTGGATCCACGGGGTCGGGGACGTTGGCGACAGCCCATGTGGGGTGGTAAAGAAGAACTCGATCTCGATGCACGTGCCGGTGACGTAGAGCACGGAGAAGTTCTCGTATATGCGGTAAAGAGATACAGGGGGTTTATCGCCCTGGCCTCTGGGTCGAGGAGGCAGCCGAGCCAGACGATTGCAGCTGTGCGCGGCGGTCCGGCATCCAGGACGGACGGGGTGGGCGCACCAGCGCAGTGGGTTGCGGTCCAAGTCCAAAGATTCTGCGCCAGAGAGCTCGAAATACAAGCTTTTCAAAGGCTGGGGTTCTACCGCTAGAGAGCTCCGAGTCGAGAACGAGTCGATTGTGGCAGTTCCAAAGTGCGTGGCAGATAACACTGTCCAAAGTTGATCTTGCCAGGGAAAGTAAGCGATCCTGGCCAAGTTCTGTGCTCCTGTCACAAAAGGATTTGATTTGTTTGATATTCAACACACAGATTACATCACGTCTGGTGTCGCCGTGTCTGCGCAGCCTATACTCGTCGATCCAGTCGATTTTTGTGCATCCGATGCTTCGATTTCAGTATCTTATTAAAGTCCCAGCTGCTGAGACCGAAACCTCACTCGCGCCCGTCTGCTGCATGATGGCCCAAGCCGGATTCACTGGCACCTCCTGTTCGGCATCCTCATCCACGTTCAGGCCCATCATAGCCAGCACCGCCGCCGTCGTCTCGTCCTCATTGTTCACATCCCCCGTGTACCCAAGCCATCCCTCGCCGACCTTGCGGAATGCCACCGCTGTCTCTGCCTTGACCGGCACCGGCCCAAACACGCGCGACTCGCTCGTGGAGCCAGGAGGGGAGACATACCACGCGTCTTCCGGGGCGACGTGCTGCAGAAAGACCGCCTTGGCGCTGTAAGCCGCCGCCAGCCCGTCCCGCCAGCGCTGCCCACTCCTGCTTCGGCCGGTGGCGACGGCCGGCTGGAATACGACCGTGGTGCGCTCGTACTGGCCGAAGCGCCAAGCCAGGCTCCAGGCGTCGCGCATCCACTTGTCGAAGTCGGCCGGCGTGATGAGGCTGCTGAAGTAGGCGCCGAGGATGACCGTGCCGCCGCTGCGGCGCACGTAATCGATAACCTGGCGCGAGAGGTCCTTGTGCGCAGGCAGAGCGATGTCAGGGTCGGCAATCCAGATGGCGCGAGCAGTCGGGTGATTCTTGAGAAGGGCTGCGGGTTCGCCCGTTTTGTTGTACTGGGCTTGGAGGACGGTAGCATTCTCCCGCATTTTCTTCAGACCGCCCTCCAGGCCGCTCTAGGAGAAGACCAGAACGGTGGGTTTAGTGGCTGTTGAGGTGTTGGACATGTCGATTTGTATCGAATGATCACTTAGCTGACAGTCTCCCAGATGATCGTCGGGTCTTGCGTGACGTGAGTGAACGTGTTAGGGGTGTAATCCTGGATACCTGTGACAACATCCTTAGCAAGTCATTTTATACTTTACTTCAAGTGTAATGTGTCCCGTTTGTCAGCACTCAAAGTCAAACACCAACCAAGCAGCAAACCTGTTGCAATCAAGCGATTCGGTTCGGATGACAGAAGAAAGAGTTGTATATAAGGAGACTTGGGAAAGGTAGATGTACGTACGTCTCAGGAAGTACAATTCTACGAGGAAGTGGAAAACTCCAGGGCATCTGAGGGGAACATGGCCTAGGTTTGAAGCACAACCTAGTAGCCACATTTATGGGCGTGTGTAACTCTGCAATCACGAACAATCAGACGACATGTCAGTAATATGTACAAGTTCTCATTCCTGCAAACAAATGCTTCACTATAGCGCATTCACAGCCGCAGCATGCTCATAAATCAGCGGCTGGGCCTCCTCCTCATCCAGGAAGATGGTGAATCCATCATCGTAATTCCGCCCGTAAGAGAAGTCCGAGAACCCGAATTGCCAAAACATGTCCGACATTCCCTCCTCGATGGATATCGCCTGCCAGCCACTGAGAGCCTCGATCCTGGTGGTGTTTGAGGTGGTGCCCAGGTACTCCAGCTTCTTCTCAGGCGTCAGCCAGCCATACTCCTCGTGCACGACCGGCTTGCCAACAGCCCTTCCGGACGCCGCATGGTCGCGAATCCACTGGCTCGTCCACTCCACCGTCTTGCTCCACCAGTCCGGGTAGCTGTGGAAGACGCCGAAGTCGATGTTGGGCAGCGCCAGCTCGACGTCAAAGTCGCCGCCGTCGTAGCCGTTGTAGAAGCCGTCCGCGCTGGTGGGGTCGTTGAAGCCGCCCTCTCCGCCCCACGTCACGAGGTGGTTGGCGTCGAGGCTCTTGACGAACGTGCTCATCTCGTCCGTCCACGCCGTGAGCAGCTCCGGCGTGCAGTCGGCGCTGCGGGGGAGGTTGCGGGTGCCGTCGGCGCCGCAGCGCGGCTCGTTGGCGAGCTCCCAGGCCATGATCGCCGGCGAGTCCTTGTATCGAGTCACCATTGCTTCGACGTAGTTTTTGAAGGCTTGCTTGATCGCGGGCAGGCGGTAGAACTAGGAGATGTCAGAGATTGTGAGGGGGATTCGGAAGGTCTTTTGATCTCACATCGTCGTGGTACTGGCCACCCAGATTCACCGTGTAGACGTCCATGCCTCCGTAGTCAGCCCAGTTGTTTGTCAGTGTGACGATGAGCTTGGTCCCGGTGTTGATAGCTGCATTGATAACCTTGTCGAAAGGCGCGACGTCGATGCTGATCGTTCCGTCTGCTGCAAATGTTTGAAAGGTGACTTCGGTGCCACTTCCATATTGAGGAAGACCTGCGGCGTCGTAGGTAGCGTTTTTGTCGTTAAATCCCCAGGTTCGGAAGACTTTGAGTCCAGCATCTTGGGCCGCTGTCATGCCCTTCTCTACGTCCTCTTGCGTACCGCTGAAAGTGAAGTAGTACGCGTTGCTGCCAGCGAAGATGAAGGGCTGTCCATCAAGTTGGAATTCGGTACCCGAGACAGTCACAAATCCATTTGTAGAATTTGTTTGTCTTGCTGAGTTTGGAGCTCGTGGTGCTGCCGCACACACAGCGGCCAAAGACAGCAAAGAAATGAGTGACCAAGCCATTTTTTCTTTTTTTGTAGAGACGAATTCAACAAGGTCTGTCTAGTCAAAAGGGAAAGGCCCACGCCCCTTATTATATTACCACATGTAAAGCTAGTATGTATATGTATACTTTGAGTGGTGGGGTGGAGTAGTAACTCCACAAAGCGTGCGGAACAACTAGAATGCGGAGGCATGGACGCCGCCTCGGCAGACATACTCCGTGCCGACATCAGCTTAGCCTAAAAACGTGTCAGGTTGACAGTTGAGTTCTTGGAGCTCATTTTACAAAATTGTGTTTAGCCCCTTGAGATGCCCCATAGCCCCTGGCTCTGCGGCCGAATTCTCCGTCTCGGCGTGCCACTGCAATGCCGGACTGTTCATAGTCAATATGGAGTACTGCAGGTGGATTTGTGAACCGCATGAATCGCTGACAAAGACAAGCATCTTAATCAACTTGCCTTGGCTGTGGGATATAGCCTTGTTATCGATGAAGAATGATCGTTTTTGGGCAAGCGGGCAGACTACAGGTTTTGCAGCTCTATGTAGGTGTAGAAGGCTATTTTGGGTGGCGAATAGTTGTGCGTGAAGGGGTGCACCGCAGGCTGACTAAGCGCTTACACGATCAGGCGATGGAAGTCGAGGATGAAAGAACGTCAACGTAGTGTATAGGCTGGAAGACCGGATGAGCGACCGACTGTGAGTCTGGGACGCGAGCGGATGAACATACTCGAGCTTGAATCCTGCGTCGGTGAATGACTGGTAATGCGCACCCGCAGGTCTAGGTACGACTGGTCTGGAAGAAGGCGATCAGGTCTGACTGAAGACTCAGGGGCAGCGGGTCACTTGAGCACATTCTGCAGACACATAAAACATGTGGGCACTGGACTGGAGAACCCAGAGAGCTGGAAAAGCGAATCTGATCCCCTGGAGCACCTGATTAAATCCAGTGACTCACAATATAGTAACAGCTGAGCAGCTCCAACGCTCGACTGATGCCAGAACACGTAAAACCGTTAAGCTTACACTGAGAACAATCTTGATCCTTTCAATGGTCCCCACTCCTTGTGTGTGTCTTTCCTGTCTGTATTTCTTGCGGGGAACGTCTGTATTGCCTGCGCACCTTACCATTCATGCCGGAAGCAATGGCCTCCTGCCCTGGCCATCTGCTCGGCGCTGGTTGGTAGGCTGGAACCCAGCTGAAGCTCGATGATAGCAGGTTTTCTGTAGCTGTTCCCAGACGAAGAACCCGATCAAGCATCATTCCATTCCATGGATCGAAAGTAGTTCCAAGAAAGACGTGTCGACGAGAAGCTTCTGTGCCGTGATCCTCTCTTCCGCTTTGTATCGAAACCCCTTACGCATCACATCCAATATCAATTGTCGCTCTCGTGAACCTGCCAATTTGGGTCTGGCAGCATCCAAATGCAACGCCCAAACGTCCTCAACACCCTTCGTCTGGTAATACCACTTGCCGCGCCACTCATCCGGGTAATGATCTGACCATTTATAGCGGCCTTCCCACTCGTGGAAGAGGTCCTAGCATATAGGTCATCCATACTACATGATCACCCCGTTCGCTAAAGGGTCCATACCTGGTCATCAATGCGGTGAAGATACACAAGAATGCCCACGTATCTGAGCTATAAGTGGACTCGAAGCCGTCATAGAAGAGCTCTGGCACGCAGAATGCTGGAGGCGCAAAACAATCGTCTACCAGCGGAGAGCTAGCGTGCTTCGTTAAGCCGAAATCGCCCAGAAATACGGATTTGGCGACCATATATGCTAGCCACGTAAATGGCTCGAGCCATTCTACGGGTGCCACCAAGTCTCCTGGCCTCCAGATAAAGTCACCTATAAGCAAAGCAACTTTATTCGGACGGCCAATTTGCTTATAGCATCCTGATGGCGTCGGTCCTAGTCAAAAGCTCCAGGAACAAGACCGAGCATGAGTTTCTATCGTTGAAATATGCAAACGCATTCATTCAAAATCTAGATACAAGACCAGAGCCAAGAATTACATACCTCGATGTACATACTCGTAGGCATACAGACATGCCACTGCTGTAAGGCCATCTTTGGTCAAGCGTAAAAGAGTGGAAGAATCCAGCTTGACGGAGGAGTCCAAATACTCGCGAAGATTTAGCCCCATTAAGGGTAGAACCACCACCACATGTGTGTCGCCAGGGAACCAACCGGGAAGCGTGAAAGTCGGGAAGTCGGTTAGCAACGAGCAACAGGCAGGATCTAATATCAACTGATGTGGGTCTTGACGAACACCGCTCTCAATCAGGTGGCCGGGTATCGAAGCCTCAGGTTCTTTTCGCTGGCGTGGCCTTGAAAGATTGTGGATCATGAGAGCGACTGAGATAGACGCTACCAAATCAAAAGCTAGCCACACGAGTGGAAACGATCCGTGGCCCAGCTTTTCATGCTGGCTGTCGTTGGTTCTTTTTGTTGGCCATTTTGATACTTCACTCATGTGTTGCATTCGACTACGATCCTGTCGATCCGAGTGTCGGTTTCGAAACAGCTGCGTACAGGCAGCTTGTTCCTCAGCGCTGGAGGCCAGCACGTCTACGGTTTATTGATGGTTTTCGCAGCTTTGTGTGTCATGGAGCTGGTCTCGGATGTGACGGTCGTGTATCTGGCTTTGCCGTGGAGCGGAGAGGAGCGATGTTGAAGCGGGCGCTGAAGAGCATCTCGATTTTCCTGGGGTTGGCATACTCATGAGAGCCTTTGGGGAGACGGAACCTGGGTAGAAAATGATGAGACAGAGCCTCGGAGCTGGCTGGATAATGGTCGCCGCGGGATATTTCTCATCCCCGTAACACAGCTTCTTAAGGCAGGCCGTGGTGTTTGCACCCGGTCGTTGGGCTGGGGTCTGCGATATGACTGAGGCGCATGAAGTGGCGGATGCCCTCCTGGAATTGGCCGGTTCGGGCAGTCTTGCGCGCCGATTGGAGCTTTTGCGAGGATCGTCACAGATCTTGATCTATGAGCCGTGTCGTTGTTTTTTTGCTGATGATCGTATGGGTACTTGATAGTTTCAGAGCCTGCTAGTCAGCTAACCACCGCCCACGATGACTCGTAGTCTCTGCACCGAAAGTCTTCTTGATGTCGCGACTTGGTATTCGCCCAGCTTGTTCAGAGACGTGATGGGAATGGTGACCACTTGTCCATAAGCTCGCCGACGGCTTAAACGCGGAGCAGACGTCGTCGAGAGGCGTTGCGTCTACTGACTCCCTAATTGACCTTTTCAAATATTGTGAATATCATAACGAACGAATAATGCTCCCGTGTCTAAGGTCCGAGATAGTTTTGGTAGAAACGAATATATACTACAGACAAGAGTTAGCCTCTTGAAGTAGCGGTCAGGGTATGAAGAATTATAATTACGTGGATACCATCTGACCTGCTATCCAGCAGTCACATTTTTATATCGTCATGGCGTGGCTCCGTGGAGTCGACCCATGTGATTGGATGGAAAACGCCCTCACACAACGTAGAGGCACTTTATGCACACATCCTACTGGTCATCAAGCAGCTTGGGCAAGCGTTCCACCCACTGCTCCCGCAACTCCTCCATCTGATCCCAGCACTGGGTCCCAATCGCGTCAAACTTCTCCCTCTTCTCCTTCGTCACCAACTCCGCATGGCGCCATCTGCCCACCATCTTGCGCATGACACGAGGAAGCGCCTTGTCCTCCGCGTCTATCTCCTCCTGACTCTCCACCGAGCCATCCCATCCCCAGCCATCCACCTCAGTCTTCTTCACGAACTCCTTGCCCCAAAAGTCCGTAGCCGACCCCCACTTGTGCCGCTGCGCCTCCTCCTGATCCAGCGCCTCCACGCTCGCCAGCGCAAGCCACACAGCCGCCACGGCGGCCTTGTACGGCGTGACGGGGTGCCAGGCCGAGCCGAGCCAGCGCGAGAGGGTCACGCCCAGGCTGTAGCACCACATGAGCGTGAAGTGGAGCGGCATCAGCGTCGTGGCAACGATACCCGGGTGGGCGACGTACGTGCGCGGCGGCACCGTCGTCTTCTCCTTTCTGTTGAGAGGGCCGTCGGGGTCGCTTGAGAAAAAGGATTGCGACCAGAACCTGGCCTGACCAGTCTCCGCGGTGAGTGCGAGGATATCCGTCAACATCTTGGAGCTCTCATACGCGCCCTTGCTCTTGATGCCCTGCATGTCGTTCACATCAAAGTGGCCCATGTGCGGGTCAACGCTGCTCTGCCAAATGATGCGGCCTGGCGGGGGCTCTTGCTCCTTGTTTTTGCCCGGCCGCTCCAGCAAGACCATGAGGTACCAAGCGAATAGGTAGTGCCCAAACACGTTGGCGCAGAACACGTGCCCCAGCTCCGGCACGTCAGCCTTTGCCACCGTGGGCAGGGGGTTGATAGTAGAACCAGGAATAGACCGCTTGAACGTCGGCCGCGTGGTAGCATGGACCCAGCCGGCGACCAGAATGTCCCAGGCGAAGCCGAGCCAGCTAATGCCCGTCCAGCCGCCGTAGCCGGCATTGAAAATGACGGCATTGAGGTGTGGGATCTTGAAATCCGCGCCAGGGTCGTCGAAGTATACGGTGCCCTCGCAAAGCTGTTTTGCGGTGTGGTAGACGGTAGAGAAGTCGCACAGGTCGAGGCGCACGGCGGCGATGTGGACGCGGTTGATGGCGCCGGTGGTGAGGTCGCGGACGCCGCGGGCGCGGAGGGACTTATTGCTCGAGGCGGCGCGCAGGAGGTGAGCGCGGAGGTGGGAGACCGTCTCGGTTGCTTTGCTGGCTGAGCGGGTGGTAGGGAGGACGATGAGGTGGGATGTCAGGGGGTGGTCGGTGAGGAAGGTGTCGATGAGGCGCTCGCAGATACCAAGACCAACGCCACTGTAGCAGAAGTCAAAGTCAGTATGAGCCATTCATAGGGTGTAGAGCGCAGAAGTGTGATTGAAGCCTACCTGTTGGCACCAGTGACGAGGATGCACTGGATGTCCCGCGCCGAGGCCGAGGCCCAAGGAGCCGCTGCCATGACGAATTGAGAAGTCGGAGGTGATAGATGGGCTTTAGAGACGCGTTCCGCCGGGCAAAAGACTTTGTTCTGTGTCAATTGAGCAGTTTGGAGGAACAACAGTCGACCGCGTCGTTAACGTGAACGAGACGGAAAGGTAGAGGTGGGCATGTCGTGAGGGAAGGAGGTTCGCCAGTGGAACCCTGTTGACTTGGAGGGCACTTTAAAGCTGGATCCCTGTTTCCTTAGCGCCAGGGTCTGGCACGGACCAGTCTTTACTTCTGCGGATGTACAAAGTGCTGTTTGTTTATTTCTGAGGGAGCCCAAATTCTATGTGAAAACTGCAAAAGTGAATGCGAATCATTGACTACCTAGGCATAGCGTAGTTCTCTGAGAACAACTTAGCCAACGTGCCTGAGATCGTCCAAACATTTGTAGCGGCCGACCCGGTGCCGACATACCCCCTGCGACTGCAGTGCCTCCGTCCCGTCTTTTTCGGGCCGGTCCGCGGAGCTGCCATTGGTCTTGAGAATGAATCTTGCAGGCCACAGTATGGTCTCAGTTTACGTTCACAGTTGTTCACATGTCTTGCCTCACTGTGCACCTGGCGCCAGCAGCTTCACTCGTCCCACTTACTCATATAGCTACCTCATCTGCTTCATTGTAGGGCTTGAACTCGGCAGAACAACGACATGTCGGCACCCAAGCACCAACCATGACAGGACAAGGGAAGCTCCTGATCCTAACTGGCGCCCCAGACTCCTCCCGGCTGGACTGGTCAACCACAGCCCTCCTCACCACCTTCCAGCCCTCCATCGCGCAATTCGCCCTCCTGCAATCTTCGGGCGCCCCCTCATCCACACCCAAACCCAGCAGCACCCACCCAGACCAAGCCGTCTGGCGTTCGCTGCCTCTCCAGCGCACACACATCCGCACAGGCTTCTCCCAGCACCACGACCTCAACCTCGTAGGCGCTTTTCCCAGCAGCGCGGACTTCCTGAACACCGTCGCCATCTCTCGCGAAGCCGCGTCGCAGGCGGGCGGTCTCAGCCAAGATGAATTAGACGAGGAAAGCAGCAGGCTCATTGCGGATTTCTACGAGCACTCGCTCGCCGTGCACGGGGATCTCGCGTCTTCGCAGCTTGTGCCGCATCCGGATAGCCAACAACCGGACAAAGCAGGCTCGTTCAACACCAATGATGAGACCTCGTTCGTGAGCGACACCACGGCAGGCAATGAGGACTCGACCGTCCTAGAAGACTCAACCACCTTCGCTGACGCCGGCGCCACCCTCAAAGCCCCCCTCCTCCCCAGCCGTGACCACCTTTCCGACATCGATGACATCCCCTTGGCCCCCTACCTCCTCAGAATCCTGCCCTCAACGATAACCGTCACCCTTATCGCGGGTGTCATCAGCATCGCGGCGCCACGCGAAGTCACCACGCACTACGGCGTCGTCAAGACGCTCGTCGAGGTGCTGGTCGGCGACGAGACGAAGAGCGGGTTTTTGGTGTCGTTCTGGCTCTCCGGCGGCGGAGCGCGTGATCGTAACGATAACGATGAGGTGCTGCGCTCCCTGCGGAGCCAGGACGTCGTGCTACTGCAGAACGTCGCGCTGAATGTGTTTCGGAAGAAAGTGTACGGGTCGACTTTGCGGAGGGGAATGACGAGGGTCGGGCTGCTTTATCGGGGCCGGGTGCTGGGGGAGGGCGATGTGGGTGGGTATTATGATGGGAGGGATTTGAGTTGTGCTGGGAGGGAGGGGGAGCGGGTGCATCCGCAGCTGGAGAAGACGAGACGGGTGAGGGATTGGGTGTTGAGGTTTGTGAGCGGTGGTGGTGCTGGGGCTGGTGAGAAGAGGTTGTCTAGGACGAGGAAGGGCAAGGAGAGGAAGGCGTCGAGGCAATGGAATCAGCCACCTCCTTTGGACTCGCAATGATATTGCGGAGTGTTGATGGTGTTAAATGGGATTTGGGCTGGGATAAGGGGCGTTTGGGTCATCGGATTTATGGGCATAGATACAATGCGTATGGTGCTGTCCCTTTCCGGACGGATTTCAATGATACCCCTCAGAAGCATCAACAAGGAAAAGCGAGCCGACGATGTCGAGCTCAATCCCGGTACTGCGCACGATTGATATTTTGCAACGGATAGGGACAATTTCGCTCATTGATTAAGTACACTCCAGAGGGGAATGTGACATCTTTCCAGCATGCCATCGGTGCCAGTGCTAGCCTAGCATGCTGGCTCGGGTATTAGTGACCAGTCCGCAGTCTGTAGCCATCTTATTCAAGTCCCGACAGAGCAGAGGTCATCAGTTCGAGTCGCCCAAAACTTGCGTCCTTTCCGAAAATGCAAGTTGTAGTGCTTAGGTACTAAGCTGGTATGCTCCCTTACACCAACCATCTGGAGGCGGATCTAACCAGTCCGGAGGCGACTTGCACCCGTCAAGACACGACCCTGGCTACCCCCTCGTCAGGCTACCCACACACAGGTGCAAGGCGTCGAGCGTCCCGCACAAAACTGCTGAGGGTCCGCCCTTCTTCTGGTGAACGCTTGGGTTGATGACTCAATAATGTCTGGCCCGATGCCCAGCGCGATGTCCGCTTGAAGGGACTATTTGCCCCGGTTCCTGGTCTTCTTCTGCGTCTGAGTAGTATCCTCTTCCTCTTCGTCCTGGCCCTTCTTGAGGTCCTCTGTCAGGCCCCATTCCTCCTGGTCGTACCAATCCTCGCCATCCGACATATCTCGATTTGGACCGCAGTGTGCCTCTGCTTTCGCCCAGCCCAAGACAGTCTTTCGTTGTCGCTCCGCTTTCAACAAGCCTTCGTAAAGCTTCCTCGTGCCACGACATACCTCCTCTTGCTTTTGCACGTAGAGCTGCAGCAATCTCCGTACGTCTTCTGCTTCTTGTTCTGGAAGCCCCTGGTCACGATCGGGATGTGCCGTTTTCGGTGCAAGGAATATCGGATGTATAAAGAGCTCGTCGGCAAGAAGTGCTGATAAGGACGGCACCTCCTCGAGGCTGTGTTGTGGTTGCGCATCCGGCTGTGTCACGCCGTTTAGGTTCGGTACGTCCGTCATGACCTGATCCTCATCTTCAGGTACCGGTCTAAACTCTGGCTCCTTTCCTTTTGAACTTGATGCCTGTTGTGGTTCGGCATCGCCATTGGTGTGCTCGGCGTCTGTTGGCTGTGGCAGGTCTCCATTCGTCGCGGCTGATTGCCCAAATAGGCTGGGACCGTTGTGGTTGAGTATTGGAGGTGCAGCCGTCTGAGAGGGTTCTCCTGTTTCTTGGCCGACCAAAGCGCTACCATCGTCTGCCATCTGCACATCCTCGTTGCCTGTGTCATGTTCCCGAAAACTTGAGCTCGCTCCGACACCGTTTGTAGAATGTCTTGGCTCGCCGTTGGTCACAAGCCCCGTGACGCCAGTTCCGTTCGTCCTGGATGTGTCTCCCCTGTGCCTCTGTGTCTCTTTTAACTTGCGCTTGTACAAGCGCGTCATGTATCTGTCGTCGAAATACTCGCTGTCATTGGACCCTAGGAACATTTCGCAGCTTGCCCATGTATGATCGCCGGTGAGCTTTGCCAATAACGGGCGCACTTTTGACAAAGCCGCATTTTCCTTGTGCATTAGGTCGCATCCTTGATTCGCGAGGCTCGAGAGGGCGGTCGATGTGAATGGTCGGGACAGTGTAGGATGGGTGGGTAGTTCGGTGACGGATGTGAGAGGGGCGAGCAGGTCTAGGCGGTGTTAGCTTTTTTGCCCTATATGAGTTTTGCAAGGTCAGAGGCACAACGCACGTTCGAGACGGATTGAAGAGTATGGATCGTTTTCCGCAGCGGCGGTGATTGCGTCCTGTACTCGCTCCTCGTCATCGTCGCTATCGATGTCGTAGCCGTCCTCGTCTATGAGTGGTGGATTTCGGCTTATGATGGATCGCCGATAACCAGCATGTTCGACTTCCTAGATTCGGTGTTAGATCGATCGCGGAAAAGGAGCGAGGGTCAGGATCGTGGGGAGCTGACGTGCCTCCTTGTAGACCGAAGGGCCAGTGGGCGGGCCCAGCTTGCCTTCCCGGACGAACTTGGCTTTTTGCTTTAGTTTATTGCCTCGATTGGTAGGAGCTTGTATTTCGGAATCGGAGTCGGATTCTGGGAAAGAGTTCTTGTCAGCGATTCTGAACCCCTCTCGTCGGGTTTGCCGAGGATGGTCCCATTCGTACCTATGGTGTCGCGGGCAATCTTCTCCTTCATGGCCTTGATGGTCTGAAGGAGGAAGAGTTGGTCCCGTGAAGTCATATTGACGTGATCTGAGGTCGCGAGGACCTTCTCAATGGATCTTGAGTTGGTCAGGCGGAGGAGACGTGGTGGTGGACTCAGTGCGCCGAGATGCTTGCACGCGCAACGACGAGCGCGAACGGAAGTTGGCACGCAGTTCGGCCTCTTCTGCTAATTTTGTATCGCGATAGCGGGCTGCATCTGAAGCAATAACGCTAATCGAAGACGGGTGGTTGTGGGAAAGACGCAGAGAGTGACAAGCAAAGAATGGGAGAATTAACTTAGTGCAGAAGGTGAAGAGGAGAGTAGAAGTGCTTTGGCAGATGGGGGGAGGGCTCGATCGGCGCGACTAGCAGAATACGCCGAGTGCCCTTCACCGCCTGCCGGGATGAGCTCACTAACTAAAGTGTGTCCGACCCAGACCTCCCATCACGTACCGCGGCCTTGGCTAGATAGATACATTGTACACAGCTACACTTTAGACACAAGCGCGCCTGTATCTGATAGTGGTCAGAAGTGCTCGCCATGCTATTTCAGACAGCATGATATAGCCGAATCGAGACATTTGCTCCTGTGCGTTCCTGGTCCTGCCACCATCGCTGCTCCGTCGCCTGTCCCCCACACCACTGACCCCAGCCGAAGCGTCTCCTCCTCGCAGAACCACCGCTCGACTCCATGGTCTCGCAATTGGCAGTCGAGTAGGCACCAAACCACTCGAAAGGGGCAAAGCTTTCCCAGGGCAATCTCGCGACGCGCAACTTCCAGGGCCACCAAGATGGACGAATATCCGCCCTGCAGCCTGGACTTCTGTCTGCCCTTAGCTGTCCTCCTCGGGCTTCCATCCAACTATGTCCAAGAGTCCGCCCTTGATTCCGAGTTCAAAGAGAGCGCTGTCCTAATCCGATCCAATCCACCACCGGTAGAAGGAGATCAGGTTGCTGCCTTGATTCAATATATTCGAAACTCGGACGCATCAGGGCTACCGTGGAACGGGAGGGAAACGAGAAACATCAAATACAAGTTCCGCTTCAAGACTGCCGGAAGGGTACGGCCTGCATCCTCGGTCATTGTGAATGTCATGTGCTGACTAGCAGTAGTCCTATCTCTTGCCTCCGAAGCTTGCCCGCCTTCCGGACGACATCGACATTCCGCCGTCTCAGGTCGTATTACATTCACCCATCTCGCCCCTCAGTCCGGTCTCGAGTCTCTATCCTGATGGTCTGATTAATACGAAGTGGCTGAAGAAGCACCAGGAAGTTGTTCCCAGCGTCTTCTTATGTCTGTATAGTCTTACTGCGGACCCAACGCTGTCAACACTTCACGACAATAAGATCAAGACAGATATTGGAGCCCTGAGGAATGCCATCTCTCAGTCTGGCTGCAAGTCGAAGCTTGCTGTCATAGTACTGGTTGATAATTCTGCTGGGTCACAGGAACGTTTGGAGAATATCCGAAGGGGCGGCGGATTGGACGCAAAATCGTTCTTTGCCACACCCACGAATGCATCACCAGACGAGCTGAGTCGTATACTTGACAACGCTCTGACGACTGTTTATGCTCAAGCCATCGAATATTACCGTGACCACGGTAGAGTGGCAAGGAAGAAACGGAGCCGTGGGGCTGCACCACAGCCGACTGTACCCCCAACTACAGGGACATCTCAGACCCTGACGCTCGCAGGTTGGAATGTGCGCTACGACTTCAAATCTGCGATTTGGGCAGAGTATCGGCAAGATATGGATGCTGCTTTGCGTTTCTTTGAGCAGGCCTACGAGAATCTCATGGGCAGTGAAGTGATGGAGACCATTCCCAGCTGGAATCCGAAGTGGAACGATGCTAGACTCGTGGCAGATATCATTGCTGTACGATGTATCCGTTGTCTACTCTGGAACGATCAACATACTGCAGCTGTTCGGCGCTGGCAGGCCCATAGAGACAAGATGGCAGACTTTGTCGACAGACTAGGCCGTGGAACCAAAAACTATGGCTGGGAGGCCTGGGAGGCCCGGTGGGCTGTGATCATGGCGAATCTGATTGAAAAAGCCGATATCCCAGATTTCGACCATTCCGCAACGACCATCTTCCTGCTGCCTGAGAAGAGTGCACAGTCAGAGCGAGTTCAACCATGGGAGTTTCTGCACCACCCGGGCTACTGGTACCGCTTAGCAGCTCGTCACACCTTCGTTCGGCGCCAACTTGCCTACTCAATGCCTGCAGACGACAGAAAGTCGCCTAGTCAGTCACCTGCTTCGAAGCTGGCGTCCAAGGCTTTCACATATGACAACTACATGTGTCCCGAGCCGTACCAAGAGCTACCGCTAGCCCAGTCGGGAGTGAACCACTCTCAAATGATACTGGATTATTTGTTGTCGGCACAATCGTACTTCATAAAGAAGCGGCAGCAAAGAAGCGCCGCAGAGGTATCTTTGGAATGTGCAAAAGAGCTTGCTACTGTCAAGGACTGGGAGCACGTTGTAAGGATCCTCCGTCCTTTCTGGGAAGAGATGTCATTTAGGCGAGACGGTTGGCCAGAAATCACAGAGGAGATGTGCTGGGTGTTGAGGACTGCGGCGTTAGAGACGGCGCAGGCGGATCTAGTAGTGTCCATTGACTGGGAGCTATTGAACAAGAGTAAGGTGATTGATTCTTGTAATAGGTTTGGTCGTACTAACATGACAATCTAGGATTCCCAAAACGCAACAATTGGCATTATGACTTGTCGAAATCCCTCGACGGCGTTGCTGCACCAAAACCTTCCATCGAGGTAATAGACCATCTCGGCACTTCATTCCTAGCACCGTCATTTGTCTTCCGGCACGAAGAAGGAAAGGCTGGCCAAACTTGCCAAGCTCAACTATCCATCATGTCGAATGCTGCTCCTGGCTCTGCACCGATTGAGCTGGAGTCAATACTGGTTCAATTCAACGGCAGCATCAGACCGATCCTTCTAAAACATGTTCCGGGCAGCAACAGGACAGGACAAGAGCACAACAGAGCCATTGTCAGTGTAATCACCTTGACTGAACCTCTGCCGGTGTTCAAGGACGCCAGTGACGAGGAAAAAGATGCCGGAACGCTGCAGATGCATGGCACTGGCGACTTGACATTGGTACCCGGACAAATTACTGTGTTCGAGCTCCACATACCTCTGAGAGAGCCCGGCGAGGCCCACGTGTCGTCACTCAAATTCACTGTTAACAACGATGCCTTCAGCCTGACGCATACGGCCAGTGTACAAAAAGCAGGAAGTGGACACGCATGGTACTCGGGATCGGTGAGGCGGCGCATGGCTCGAACACATCCCCAATCCATCCGCATTCTGCCCAGACCACCGAAGATGGAAATCAACGAGGTCAATTTCCGCGACCAGTATTACACCAACGAGGCCATCGAGCTTACCTTTGACATTGTCAACGACGAAGACGCAGATGCACTTGCGAAGATTGACATCACCATTCTCAGCGAAGATGCGCCTAATTTCAGACTCAGGACTGCAGATGGGTCCGAGAGCCGAGCACTGGCCGATGACGAGGAGTCCAAACTTCAAGGGGCAGTTCTTGGCTCGATCAAGGCGTCCGAAACTTCCCAGGTCACTCTGGTTCTGACCGCGGCGGAGCGGCCTACAGCCTACAGCTTGGCATTGAAAGTGTTGTATAACCTCAGTTCCGATCCAGCGACTACAATCATTCAAGAAGCTGCCTACCGGATCGAAGTTGCTAGTCCATTTGAGGCAAATTACGAGCTACTACCTCGTCTTCATCCAGACCCATGGCCAAGCCTGTTCGACCACGAGGGAGTGCTAATCCCGTCGGCAGAGAATTCTGGCAATGGTCAAGGTCTAGCCCAAGCATGGTGTCTAGTCACCAAATATGCCTCTTTCGCATCAGAGAACCTCAAGGTCCTCGATCTCGATATTGAAATCGCACCTACGAATGGTGTGCAATGCGAGATCTCGAAACGGGACATTTTACCTGCAGAAGGCATTGAAGTCAGACCAAATGTCATCGCAGAGACTCAATTCGACGTCGCAGTGAAACGCGACAGTCTTGACGAGCGCAGCCCCATGGGCCTGGACGTGTCCTTTGTGGTCACCTGGGCACGCCTCACGGCCGACGGGCAGGGGCCGACCAACCGCACCCTCCTCTCCGTCCCACGCCTCCCCATCTTCAACACGGAGCCGCGCGTGCTGGCATCCGTGTCCTACGCGACCGAGGAGAACGAGACCACCGGCAGCACCACCACGGCGATGGTGCTGTTGGACATCACGATCGAGAATGCGTCGAACCACTTCCTCACCTTCGGGCTGACGATGGAACCCAGCGATGAGTTTGCGTTCTCGGGCGCGAAGCAGACGACGCTGAATCTGCTGCCTGTGTCTCGGCGGACGCTGACCTATCGGCTGCTGCCGCTGGGGATGGCGGGCGAAAAGGGCGGTAGGTGGATCCGGCCGAATTTGACGGTAAGGGATAAGTATTTCCAGAAGGTGCTGAGGGTTATTCCTACGCGCGGGATGAAGAAGACGGTGGACAAGGAAGGGTTCTTGGTTTGGGTGCCGGGTGTTGATGGGCTTGGTGGTGACGAGGCTGATGTGAGAGATGGGGTGGAGCGGGAGAAGCAATGAGAGTGAAAGAGTGAAACTGGTCTTGTGGTCTGTCATCATTCGGCGGCCTCTGGCTGGAAGCCTTTGATGTGGCTTGGCCCTACCACGACTCCGTGATGAGATGCAGTCCGTACTGGCGTTCCTGGGGTCGTCGGAGGACCGATTGGGATCTGGAATCTGTATGGCTTCAGCGACAGACCCATGAGTTGGTACAGGCCCGCATGATCACGATGGCGGTCAAGTTTAACTTCAATCGGAACCATTGACGAATCAAGACTGTTGCCATCAGGAGGCTGAGTGCCTTTGCAGGAAAAAATATCGCGGTGATTCCGTTTCCCATTGCGTGGATTTTGGTCATATTTCGTGACTCACATGGAGCGATCTATGACATCGGCACTAAGGTCACCTATTCGTTATGAGGCTCTGTTTGTAGGAGGTCCGGATGTCCCACGTCTTCGAGCTCTGAATGACAGCCTGCAGCACAGTAGTGCTTATTATTATAAAGGCTGAGCTGGGATGTGTGAACCTAAACCCCGCACAGTTGTGGGAGGGAGCCAGCCTCACTGCCACGTTGGACCTTGGTTGCAGTGGGCAGTGGGGGAGTGTCAGCAAAGGAACCACATGCCGGAGTCTCGACTTTTGTACATTTTCCGTCCCTTCCAGATTCCCGGGACCAACTCCGACTCATCACATGCACGCACTGGCTGCAGCGTTTCTGTACGACATACTCGGGGAATTTTTCTTCTGTGTGGCCCTTGCTGCGGTGCAATTCTTCCAAAGCAGCCATGCATGCATATCACGACGGCGCAAGAGCCCGCTTTTATCCGTGGCCGCAGAGGAAGAGGCCTGCCCTGTTCCTATTGAATGAAGCCTTCCACTCCAACCACCGAGATGGCACAGTGAGACTGGCCGTTGGAAGGACCTCGGGAAGATCCCAACTATTGTTAGCATACACAACGGAACGCAACCAGCAAGCCAACACCCCAGGCCAAGCAGAGCCCGCAAGTGTTTCTAGGTACGTACTCCTTGTTTAGCCCGGCAGCTGGCCTTCGTTTCGGCCGTGTGACTCTTTTTTTATTTTTCCCGCACGTCCTGCTCCGCAGCACCACACAGGCACGCGCTAGCTAATCGACGAGTGGCCGGCCTTGGTCACGACCCTCCAATGCCCCAACCACGGTTGCAGGGAAGGGATTCCATCTGGAACAAGTGACTGGATGGCTTGCGACGGAGTCTGCCTGTCTTACTTAGGCCTTGTCGCTTTGCAGGTTCTAGGTTGATGCTGTGCCATCATCTGCAGTGTGTGTACCGATCAGGCTGCGAGGCCTGCGCTGCGCCGCTTATTGCCCTCATTGTCTTTGCGGCGTGAGGCCAATGGCAGAGCATGTGTTCTGCCTGGGGTTTGTTCTGCGCGATTGGGCAATATGTTCTACGACAGAAAACGGTTGTAGTTGCATGTGGTGCGCACCGGTTTGGCAAGTACTTGGGGTTTGTATATATTCTCTTGTCCTTCCCTCTACTTCGTCATGAGTGCTGTGGCAAGTGCGACTCACACTTTCTCAAGTTGTTTACTACTGACCAAGGCTGGCCTCGATACCCCCTCGAGTAACTTGTACCACGAACATATTCATTTCCCTAGGACATCGTTACCAGGGCATATATATATACCTCTACTCCGTATCCTCCTACCTACTCTTTCTTAAAGCAAGATAGGATCTTTACTTTACTTCGCCATCATTTTGCGCCACCTGGATTTCCCTCAAAACTTTCTTCTAGGTGCTGTCATGGCTTCCCTCGCTGGTACACCTGCCACCACAGAGATGCCGTCATTCTCAGCATCATCATTACCACTCGAAAACATGGAGACTACCCAAGGCCCGCCCATCGCTCTCTTAGATTTTTTCTTCCCCGGATTCAGTATGTTCACGGGCGCCATCCAGAAATACGCTGGCATCGACTTGAACCTGTACATACCCATGCTAGTCGTGCTGGGTGGCCTCATTGCAGCATGGCAATACTTCTCAGAATACTTCTGGAGGCAGATAGAGACTTACTTCATGTCGACGGTCGATATTCGCATAGACGACGAGATCTACAACATGCTCATGGCGTGGGTCGCCGAGCAGAACTTCGCCAAAGGCGCCCGCCGCTTCGTCGCCAACACGAACCTTAACTCGCGCTCGTGGTTCCTCTGGCGCTGGGACGACGACGAGGAGGACGAGACGCCCGAGGAGGGCGACGGCAGCCCCGTCTCGCCCATCGAGCCTAAGAAGAAGAGTCTGGCGTACACCCCTACCTTTGGCTCGCACTACTTTTTCTACAAGGGCCGTCTCCTCATTTTCCGCCGCGACCGCGGGCAGGCCGCTAACGCCGGCTTCCTCATGGCTAGCGAGAAGGAGGAGATCTCGGTGTCGTGCTTCGGGCGCAACCCCTGGATCCTCAAGGAGCTGCTGCTCGACGCGCGCGCGCAGTTCTTGAAGCGCGACGAGGCCAAGACGCTGATCTACCGCGGCGCGTGCAAGGCTGGGTCCACGGAACCTACCTGGCAGCGCATGATGGCGCGGGTGAGCAGGCCGTTCTCGACGGTCATTCTTAACGAGAAGGTCAAGCAGGATTTGATTGACGACGTCACGGATTATTTGAACCCAGCGACACGGCGGTGGTATGCAAACCGCGGTATTCCCTACCGCCGCGGGTACCTGCTCTACGGGCCGCCTGGTACCGGCAAGAGTTCGTTGTCGCTTGCGCTGGCCGGCTTCTTCAAGATGCGCATCTACATCGTCAGCCTGAGCTCAATCTCCTCGACCGAAGAGAACCTTGCCTCCCTCTTCGCCGAGCTGCCCCGGCGCTGCGTGGTCCTCCTCGAAGACATAGACACAGCTGGTCTAACACACACCCGCGAGGAGGACCGCCCCCAGGAGACCACCGAGGAGCCCCAGTCCCCTAAGATGGGCCTGCGCGGCAACGACAAGGGACTGAACACGGGCGCCACCAATAACCCTGGGTTCCGCTTGTCGCTGTCCGGGCTGCTCAACATCCTCGACGGCGTCGCCTCACAGGAGGGCCGCGTGCTGATCATGACGACCAACCACCTCGAGAAGCTCGACAAGGCGCTCATCCGCCCCGGCCGCGTGGACATGACAGTGACCTTCGGCCTCGCCGACAGCGGCATGACGGCTGCCATCTTCCGCGCCATCTTCGCGCCGCTCGAGGCGGACAACCCGCCCTCCAGCAAGGCCCAAGCGCTGGCCGCGCTAATAGTGGAGACCGACCCCGAGAAGGCAGCGACGCGCGCTTCGGAGGAGAAGGCCCTGCGCGACGCGGCGGTCGCCAAGGTGGACAGGCTGTCTGCGCGGTTTGCGGAGCACATCCCCGCGAACGAGTTCAGCCCCGCCGAGCTGCAGGGATTCCTGATGAAGCACAAGCGGAGCCCCGAGGCGGCGGTGGAGGGCGCTGCGAACTGGGTGGTGGAGACGCGGCGGGAGAAGGCGGCGAACAAGATAAAGGAGGCGGAGGAGAGGCGGAAGAAGGAGGAGGCGGAGAGGAAGAAGAAAGAGGAGGAGGAGGTTAAGAAGAAGAAGGAAGAGGAGGAGGCGAAGAAGAAGAAGGAAGAGGAAGAGGCGAAGTCTAAGAAGCGCAAGACGAAGAAGAGCCGGAAAAGCAGCAAGAAGGAAAAGCAAGAGAGCTCGAGCGAGTCGGAGGCATCGTCGAGCGACTCTGGCTCGGGGTCCGAGTCGGAGTCGGAGGTGGAGACCAAGAATAAGCGGAAGTCAAAGTCGAAGTCAAAGAGCAAGAGGAAGCCCACGGGTGGTGACATCTCCATCACGGTGGACAACAAGGTTCCCGATGAGGTCGTGGCCACGCCGGATCCTGTGTCTGCCATGTCGGTGGCGACGGACGGGTATGTGGATGTGGAGAAGGACGAGAGTGGGGAGGATGCGAGGCCGAAGACGAGAGGTAGTGACTCTGGATATAGCACTCCATGAGGTTGTTGAGTTGAAGAGCTTGAGAGGTAGGATTAGCACTGCATATTTTGGAGAATCGAGAGCTTTGTAACACGCATGAAGGGCCTAGACGATGAGCTGGCGGCTCATCAGACTATCAGCGGGTGATCTTTTTGCCATGTGTCCAGTTCTCAGCGAGGGAATTACTTAGTCCCAGAATGCCAGGGCTTCTGCAAAGATACAGTGGTTTTCTGAGCCCCTAAGTTAGTAGTAGCAGGGCACATAGGATGGGTCGATCGAGAACACTACTCAGATGGCCTCGACGGGAATGTTTGAGGGCACCAGAAACACGTCAGGAACTCGGCATACACATCCTCACTATGCATTGGCGACCCAGCAAGAAGTGCGCGATGTGTTGTAATATTTTCCTAACTACCTGTATAATAACGCAACCTTAGGACATCTCAATAGCAATTCCAAATCCCAAATTTGAAACACAAAAGACGTTCAATGTGTATATATCGCCCAGAGCTAAAAGTCGACGGAAGTGGTGTTCGCGAAGCTGTAGAAAATAGACATCATAACAGCCTCAGTTGTCTTCTCCGAGAGGACCAGATGAAGCTTATCCGTCGCATCAGCAGGCCATGGGCCTTCAGGCTTGATGTCCCGGTCAATGGCGTCGTGCAGCGCCTGGATGGACTGCTCAAAGTCGCACTGGCTGACTGTCCGGTCCCCCAAAACGAGCTCCACCAACTCGTCACAGCCGACCGAGGAAGTCGACGAGAGTGCAAGGTGATGTGGATGTCTTTCGTGCAACTTGTAACCGGGCGCTGTCACCATTGCCTCGATGAAGCGGACCACCTTAATCTGGAATTTCACACGCTCGAAAACCGCTTCCAGCTCGGCGCGCTGATCCGGGCTGGCCTGGGCCAACGCCGTTTCCACCATCGGGAGGAGCACTTCCAGATGCTTGAGAAACGCAAGCCGGAGTTCGCAGCGGTATTGAAGGTAGCGAAAGCCTACGGCGTAAAGATATTCGTGGTTTTCCGGATCGACAAGATGTCGAGCAATGATCGCGAAGTACTCGGCGTCTTGTTCGAAGAAGTTGTAGACATACGGGTCCGTGCCGCATAACTCCCTTCCAGCTCCATCACAGTACCTGCACCACTTTCCACGCTTCCCGGATTCCCTTATCCATTTATCTTTGCAGAAATAACCCACGCTGGGGGTAAGCTCCCGTTGATAGTCACCGGGGTAGCCCATGTAGTCATTGTAGTAGTCTGGCTCTACAATCCAGTAGTAGGGAGGTATTTTTTTGAGATAGTCAGATGGCGTAGGAAGGCTGCCGGTCCAGGACTTCGTCGTCGTGGAGGTAGGACTGGGAACAGGCGTCGTTGGAACAGGCGTTGGGACCACCGGAGGCGGCGGCGGCGGCGGTGGTGGTGGTGGTGGTGGGGGAAGCTTGACCTTGCCCACGCGATTCACGGGGAATGCGCCCTTCTCGCCGCGGGAATTCGTGCCAAACGCCCAACCGTCACCACTGACGCTAATAGAGCAGTCGGCGATAGTCTCGCCGTATGCAAGACTGATCTCCGTGTCTCGTTGCCGCGTGTAGTTGTACGAGGCCTTGATCTCGAATTCATGGAAATCAGTGCATGGCTTTGTGCGTGTTCCTAGCCAAGGGTTCTGTACCGGCGGCGGAGGACCATAGTTCGGTTCCGCTCTGATATCTTCAGGCGATCCAGACTCATTCATTTCCGCCCAAATGAGCAGGTTGAGATCCTCCATGAAGTTGCGAGTGTAGACGGCCAAAAGCGCAATCTGGGATCCAATGGTAACGGCAAGTTGGGCTTTGCCTTCCCGAGTCTTGGTCAGTCTTGGGCCATAGAACTCGTACGGGATGGTCCAAGCACCGGGCTCTTTGGAACCTCCAGCCTTGTTGATTTCTCCAATAAGGTGTTGGATTTCCTCGGGGCTGAGATGCATTTTGTAAGAGTCAAGAACCTGGGAAACTGCTCCCTCAGCTCCCCCGCCAGTGTGCTGACCCACAGCTTCAACAATAGCTCTAGAAGCGTGGACAAGGGAGTTGCTTGAGAAGGATTTGGATGAGCCGCTGTCATAGACATCTGTTAGTCCTTCATGCTGAAGGGCCGCCCAGCCAGCGATTTCGATAATGGAAGATCCAGAGGAAGGGCCTCCGGCCTCGGAAATGGCGTCTTCGATAGAACCAAACCACGACAAAGACGCGGGCCTATCATGCCACGACTCGTAACTCCAAGCAGTGCCACTGTAGAGAGATTCTATAGTGCGGTCCATGAGGTGGACAGTATCCCTCATCATCTCATGGATGTCGGAAGGCGGTGACGGTGACGGCGTCGAGCCTTCGTCTGTATAGATATCAGAGGTTAGGGAACGCCTATGGAATATTATAGCGAGGAAGAAAAGGAGGACAACCGCAAGATATTACTGCATGAAATACTTACGTCCTGCTGGTGGCTGGACCCAATCCCAAATTTGTGCCGGGTGAGGCGGACTCCATGGTCGGCTCTCGGGCTCGGTGATGGGCTCTGTGGGTGTGAGATCCGTAGATATCGTCTCCTGATACCGTGCCCTGGCCTTCCGCATCCTTCTTTCGTCCCAGTGACTGCCATACTCTTCTGTTTGTTGTGTACACCAGTTTCCCCAACGAATGATCTGGCTTCGCACATATGGCCACGCGTATTTCCAAGTCAGCCAGCTGGTGAGCCCCAAACTTGGAACTCCTACGCCGGCTCCAACACCAACGCCTACCCCGATACCAACGCCGAGCTTCACTCCTAGATGACGATGACGATCGTGACAAGCAGTGTTATTGTCCAGGTTTCTCAAATGCTTCGTTGCTTCAGTTTCTTTGTCTCTGGCGAGGTCGTCAAACAATTTTTGGAGCTCAATCAATTTGGGATCCGCCCGCTCATGTTTGCATGTGGATGTAGGTGAATGGGATGAAGATGTACGCGTGGAAGTAGTATGACTCTTCGTTTTGGTGCTTCCGTGAGTCTTGGAAGATTTCGAGGTACGCTTGGAGGAAGACTTCGACGAACGGGACGGAGATGATGAGGTTGATCTGGAAGAGGAGCTGCTCTTACTCGAAGAGGTGCTGCTCTTCGTAGTGCTCCTCGTAGTGCTCCTCGTAGTGCTCTTTGTTGTACTCTTCGTAGTGCTGCTACTTTCAGTACTACTGCTCTTTTTCGAAGAGCTGCTCTCGGAAGTGCTTTTCTGAGTAGTACTGCTATGCGTAGTACTGCTATGAGTGGTGCTGCTCTGAGTGTTGCTGATCTGTGTCGTGCTGCTCTGAGTGGTGCTGCTTGTTGTGGCGCTACTCGGCGTCGTGCTGCTCTGTGTCGTGCTGCTCTGTGTCGTGCTGCTCTGTGTCGTGCTGCTCTGTGTCGTGCTGCTCTGTGTCGTGCTGCCCTGAGTGGTGCTCTGAGTGTGACTACTTGTGGTGCTAGGCGTGGAAGTGCTTGAAGTGGGGGCGCTCGACACACTGGTAGACGTTATGGGTGGTGGGATAATTGGGACATGTGACGTTGAGTCAGACGACGTGGAAGCCAGGTGAGATGATTTCCTTGACTTGGTCTTGCTGGTTTTGCTGTGTGAGGTATGCGAGGAGAGGGATTTGCTCGACTTGGTCTTAGTGGTCTTGCTGTGTGACGTAGGCGATGGTCCAGGTTTGCTCGTCCTAGTTCTGTGGCTCGTCGAAGTCGAGAATGTCGGCACAGGCCGGGGCGGCAAAGGGTGCGTGGGCCTGCGAGTTGGTGACGGCCGGGAGGTTGGAGTTGTGGTCGGGTCTGGGGGCGTTGGCTTGATGGGACGTGGAGTGCCTGAGGGCACCTTTCCGCGACCGCACGAACCAAACAGACACAAGTGGCACCGAGGTAAATGTTCTCCCGGCTTCCAAATGCACCCAAAATCAACATCGGGGGTTTGCGTGGGTTTGGATGGATCCAAAACATCGCTGGTAGTGGTGCACCTTGCCTTGAAAGGTGGTAGTAAATGCACAGTGCATCCTGCGTTGAGTGGATCTGACCAGCCGACTTCAGAAACGCCAGTAATCTCGCTCGAGTTGAAGAGGCCTCCGACAATACCGCTGGAGTTGAAGGGGGAAGCCGCCACTGGAGAGAAAATCGTAGTAACCGTGACCAGGAGCAGCCCGCCGGCCCTGGCCTTCCAGTTGGCGAGCATGGTGAGATCAGATAGATGCTCCGACCAAATTCAGATGAACTGATTGTTCTCAATATGTAGAAGACTGCTCTTTTTGATACGAAAGCCAACCCTGGGTCGCAGTGAGAAAGTGGAAGACGAAGGACGGCGGAGTGGTCATTGGTAAGGGGGTTTTGTTCTGGTGAAAACCACCAGGCTTCTTTTGCAAGCACAAAGTAAATGCGATCACGTAGCCATAACAAATGAGCTACTACCTTTAACGTGTGCGGCAGACCTCTGTTGAAATGCAAGTACAAGGTGATCTTGCCATATTGGAATCAAGTGCTTTCGATCGTGAATTTTAGGGAGTAACGGACCAGCTGAAGCATGACCGATGAGCCTCTTTCACGCCATTTTGAGCGAGGTTCTAGTTTTTCAAAGCTGCAACCCGATCACGCCTTCGTGGCTGAAGTCATAGCCAGAAGGCTAAGTGTGCAGTCGTAAGCTGTTCGCGCCACGTTTCAATATTGTTCGCGTGTGAGATGTGCCGTGTCATGCTTCCAGCCGACCCTAAATAGTTAGGCAGTTACAAACTTACAAGAAGAATTTTCATGCCCGTTGACAATTTGGCTCAACAAGCTTAGGACCGGACGCACAGCTAGATATCAGCTGCTCAAGTGTGCTAAT
This sequence comes from Ophiognomonia clavigignenti-juglandacearum, assembly GCA_003671545.1. Lineage (NCBI taxonomy): Eukaryota > Fungi > Ascomycota > Sordariomycetes > Diaporthales > Gnomoniaceae > Ophiognomonia > Ophiognomonia clavigignenti-juglandacearum. The sequence goes on along the minus strand of PYFS01003574.1, from coordinate 16,117 downwards.
CGGTCTCACCCGCACCCGTGTGATTTAGTGCGGCGAAACATGATCAGCTTCGGCATCAATGAATATTTAGGCGTTATGAATTGTTCAAATTCATCTGTCACTACACATTCAGTACCACGAGGTTGCTAGAGATCTGTATGTACAGAGGATGTTTGAGACTGAGCATTCCGTGTGCGTTCGTCTTGCGCGGACCACTGACAAAGAATTTGTGAAATCCAGCGGCGTATTACTGAATTTGCGAATAGCAATGAGAGCCCGACCACAGATTGAATTTATTGTGGGGAAACAATACCTACAAGAAGTGCAGTATTTGTGAGCTGGCGAGAGCCATTTGGCCGATACCGTAGAGAATTTGGAGTAATATTGTTGTGACATTCATTACGGGACCAATTCTAGTAAAGTTGCCCATTTTTTTATTATATTTTTCACAAAGCTACCATGTATCCGCAACCACATGAGTCTTGTTTCCATCTCTACTCCTCGCTATCCTGGTAGTTCTGAGATCGCCGGCATGCTGCGCGGAGGTGGCGATGCTGGGGCACTGCTGATGAAGTGACCTCCATTCTCGTCACTGTGAGACATTTTCGACACCATCGAATGTCGACGAGTGTCTCCAAACTCCGAAGAAGCCAGTTCAGGAGTTGTCCCCAGTAAGGGCACGCTACTGTAATCCACGTTCGTGTGGTGCGTCTTGGTGGTAACACTACCGTTTTCGTCCGCCGGCAGCTCGGTCATCTCCGGTGCCCTGCTGGAAAGCTTCGGTGCGAGGGCTTCGAGCTCCATGGGTCTTCCGTCTGAATATGCGGGTGGTGGATTGTCGTTGACTTCCATCAGAGGAGATTTAGGTGCCGTGGCCGCGTTAGAGCTCTTCTGCGCTTGTGGAGAAAGACCATCAATGCCACGATGGCGAGCACCAAGACACCCCCAACAACACTTCCAGCTATCGTAGCTTTCGTACCAGTTGTCAGCCCTCCACTAGCCTGTTCACCCGTCGCACTGCTAGACACAGACGGACTAGATGAAGCTGTTGCCGTAGCCAGAGTCGTCGATGCGCCCGTAGCGGTAGTTGTCGCCGAGCTTTCCAGCGTGCTCGTCGTGGCCGCAGTCACCGCAAAGCTCTCGACCCAGGAGATGGCACCACCGATAGATGCTGGCAGGCTGGCGTGTCTCAGCAGGGCCTGCTCGCCGATGAAAAGGGTTGCTTTGCTGGTACAGTCGCATGGTCCGGCCAGCCTTTCAAGACTCGTGTACGCGCTGGTTGGGACTGAACAGCCCGCCCAGGGATATTCGTTGGCCTCTTCGTCAATGGCGTCGCAGCGGATGATGCCCACCCATTCTTGCGTCTCGAACTCGTCGGACTTCCAGGGACACGAGCTGTCGGTGTACTGCGAGTCTGTGCAGCCCGCTATGTACGTATTTCCGGCTGGGGGACGCAGGTCAGTTTGTCTTGTCCCCAGCGACTGCTTGTGTGGAATCAGCAGGTGAGATCGCACTTACTGGCATCGTCGTAGCAGGAGTTGTTCTCGTCACACATGCTTCCTCCAAAGCAGCACGGTACATGGTCGATTCCACCATTACCGCACGGAATTAGCTCGTCGCCTGCAGCCTGGTTATACGCGTAGTAGCAGGTGCCATTGGCGATGTTCGAGTTGAGGGCGCTCATGACACCCATGGCGCGGGTTGTGAAAGGACGAAGGCAGAGAATTTACGGGCCATGTCAGTTCCATAGACAGAGAAATCAAGGAGTAACTGCGTTTTATTCAAGTTTGTTCAATGTATTGAAGTTCAAGCGAGCGGGCGAGCTGAAAGTGCCCCTTACATTGTGGGTTCCAACTGCGAGATGCGCTGCGCCACTGGGCTGCATCCAACAGCCAACAGAATGTGACATATTACATCGTCCTGCGAACAATATGATGAATGGTATACTTCAGCTGCGTTTGTAGAATATCATGGTTCCGATGAGAAGATGCGAAGATTTCTTCACACGCATGACGAGGGCATGAGGAGGAGGTTGCTAATCCGGTCGGCGGTCGCCAAGGCGGTGGAAGGTGTACTGTACGTAGGTAGGAGCCCAAGATTGTCTCAGCGGCGATGCTAGAGTTGAGTAGGTGAATAACGGTGCTAAGATCTTTCATGATGTCCTCGGGAGTTGAATGTGCCCGCTGTGTTTCTAGGATTTGATGATGAGAAGACGAGGAAGTGAGGAGATGAGAAAATTTCTTTGCACGCAGGACGTGGGTATCAGGAGCAGGTTATTTTGGCGCGTACGTCCATCGTGTCTCGTACTTCCGGCATAAAGGGGAGTGAGTCTATTTCTGATCTCACGGAATTGAGGTTGCAACGGAGTGGTGTATTTTCTCATGAAGCCACGGGAAGGCAGAGGTAGCTGTGAAGCTCATCCAATTAACCCTGGCCCTGCAGGAAGAGGGTCGTCTGATTCTCGAGATAATGTAGCGGCAGGGACTCAAGTATTCCTAATATAGTCTCGTCTCCAGACCCAAATGACATACAGTGCAGTTTAGTGAGCATTCGAGCTGAATATCGGTTTTGCAAACTATCACTATACTTAGTATACTTTCCACTCACTCACACACATATCACAAAATGTTTGTTACAAATGACCGTCATGTTTTCCCACAGATGCTGATCACGTTTGCTGCTATTGGAATTCGGTGAATATTACGTAAGGAAAAGACACGAAGTCCGACGTCGAATCTCCTAGGACAAACCTCCCGAGCTCGAGGTCGTCTCGAGATGTATTTTCCATTTCACTGCTTGGACACTTCCGCAGGATCATTTGGCACAGTTTCTCATTCTGTTTGGTAGGTCTTCTAACCCTTGGACTTTCAACCATTCCGTTCGCCCCACAACCCGTCTGCACATTTCCGGCCCAAGCTGGCTGCCTCGCCTTCCAGGGCTCCTAATACAACCACCCAGCAAGATCACTATCAAACTCAGGCCCTTCAGCCGTTTGTCAAGCTGCACAGCCTCAAGATACACTCAGATGTAGTCCCAGTTCTCATATCTGGGACGCCTCAGACAGTGCCTAATTATCATTCCAGAAAGTTGATAGCTTCGGAGCATCCATTCTCCTTAGCCAAAGAAAGAACAGTTCCATCTTTGAAGCGAGAAGCACCCTTCAGGCCGCCATGATGAGCCAGAAATCGCAGAGTATTCAGTCCACCCTGGGAGCAAGCAGCTTCAACGGCACAAAGTCCCCTAGAACCTTTTTTCACTTTCTGCCAAGGTCTTCCAAGAACTCTGATTAGCTGATCCATGATCTCAATATGATCCTCCACCTTATCGGGGCGAAGGGTCAGTTTGCTGGAGCCTTTGATTGCCAATTTCATCGCGTCTCTGCCTTCGTTGTCTACCAAGGCTGGATTGGCCCCGTGTTCCAATAAGAGTCTAACGGCATATGATGTGCCTGAGACCACAGCAAGGTGGAGCGCGGTACGGTTCAGCGCACCAGCCCTTTCGTCAATCGATGCATCGGCTTTGAGCAGCAGATCCAGAACTTGGGCATGGCTGGAGCTCAGCTCGCCCCGGAACTGGTTTGCTGTCAGCTGCAAGGCTGTCGCGCCGGAGAAGTTCTTGGCATTGACGTCTGCGCCTTTGAAGAGGAGCATGGCCACAGCCCACTTGTCTTTACGGCGCACAGCCAGATGAAGGGGCGTGTTACCTGTGCCTGGAGCTTGCTGGTTGACTTGCACCCCGCCCTGCAGAAGTAGGGCTAAAGCTTCCAAGCGGTGCTTTTCAAGAGGCAGCAAATCAGGTCCAGAGAACAACTTGGTCAGCACGGAATCTCCGTTGCCATCGAGTTTGTCAAGCTCTGCTCCGCCATTGATAAGCAGCCAGACAAGTTTTGCGTAACTCTCCGAAGGTTTCGCCTCAATAGCGATGTGTAGAGCAGGATTCCGGGACCCCCTGCTTCTTACGTTGACGTCGGCACCGTACTTGATGAGTTCCCGAACACATTTGTTGTGTCTTGCACTGGCTCCTTCGATGGCTGCTAGAAGTGGCGCTCGACGAGGACGTTGTTTGGTGCCAGGGTTGCATCCCTTCTGCAGTAAAAGCTTGACTGCACTTGCCTTTCCGGCTTTGCAATACTCCTCAAGCAAACGATGAGTTGTGTCGAAGCTTTTATACGGGACAATAATGCTTGATAATGTCCGTCTGGTCGCTTCCGACATCACGGATGTTGGTGCCGATGAAGCGGTGTCCCATGCAGATTTCAGAAGTGATTGCCCGTCTATCGGCGGTAATTTCTCGCGATCTCGAGGACTCCTCGGCGGGATTGCTGACCCCTGGTTGGTCTGGTGTAACTCCGGGCCCGCCGCAGTCGTACTCTGCGTTGTTGGTGAAGCTGGTCTCCGACTAGCCGACTGTGGGTTTTTGGAGCTATTGGTCTTTTCCAAAGCATGTAAATTGGCCTTGGACAATGTAACAGCCTTCTGAGCTGTCTTCGAGCCTGGAACCGTTGACTCTTCGCGAGGACTTTCTGTTTGAGGAACATGATTCCCCGGAGGTGGGCCTTCCAGAATTGATACCTTTTTTGGACAGGCAAGGCGGCGCTTAGTGTCGACGCTCGAAGTTGTTGTCGGGGTGGATTCGGCGGCACCAACGATAGGAACGCCGGATCTCGTCGACTTCAAGATGCCTTTTTTCTTCGCAGGCTTCGGCAATACACTCGCTTCATCTGTTCTGGTCTCACTTTTCTTGGTGACCACCGGTGGCAACGTGGCTCGCATGGCAGCGACTGGAGCAGTGCATACTTCCTTTTTTTGCGATGAATTCTCGTGGTCGGATTCACCCAAGGATTCTGCGTAAGGCTTCGGGAAATGAACTTTACTGGTTTCCATTGCTCCTTCGCCTGATTTTTGCGATTGGTTAACCACCTTCTGCTCCTTGCTGTCTTGGCTGGCCGGTCGATCAAAAGCGTCGTCTGAAACTCCCATCCATTGCAAGATGGTGGCCCTGGAATGCAAGTCTAGTCGACTGGGCACCTGAATCTCAGGGGTAACAGTCGGTGCAGGTGGATCACCAGACAGTTTTCGTATGAGCGGACCCGCAGGACTCGGTGGGCATGGAGCGTGGATGCCGTGTTGTGCTCGACAGACCTGTTCAGGTGTGCCGCTCTCAATTTGTTTAGATGGCAAAGTAACCCCGGGATCCGGGCTTGCTGATTCAATGACAGTTATTGAGGTCTCTGTGTCTTCTGGCAAGTCGAACACGACGGCGTCGGTTGAATCTAGCGCATGAGACTTGGGTAGTACAACGTGATCTCGGTCTGAGGAGCTATCAGACACTTCGTCGAAAGGCTGTTGTGTCTGTACGGGAAGTACTTCAGCCTGCGAATCAGCATCTGAACCCTCGTCGAGTTCAATGATGATTCCTAGATCGCGTGCTCCAGACCGCCCTTCCAACGACGCGACCTCTGTGGGATTTTCCGAGCTGGTTCCTGAGCCGTCCGACTCTTCATTAAAGAGTCGGTAATTGGCTGTATCTTCTTCCGAATCGCTGCTGCCGCACTCTTGGAATCCAAATCCAGTGTCCCGGAACGTCAACTCAGGCTCATTGATGTCATCGTCCAGCTTCACATCGGGTTGGATAGTGCCAGCAGATTCCTGAGAGATGGCCATCGAAGCAACAGATGGATCAATCTTATTGTCCAAATCGGTTGACGTTGCCTCCGCAAACGCGTCGATACCTGGGGCGCTCACGTCAAATCCAGCACCAGTACTGAACCAGTCAGCCGGACCCCTTGAGCCTGGCATAGGTGCGTATTCGATCTCGGGCACAGGAACAATATTCCCTATTGAATGGAGGCTCTGCTCGGCGATTGTGGGGTTGGTGATCGTGGGGAGATCTGCATGGTCTGCATCGACCGCTGAAAGGTCAAGCCATCTTTCTACTTGCTCGCGCTGCTCCGGATTACTGTGCGAGGCACCATGACCAGCCCCATGTTCCCCGAGTAAACTTGCGACGATGTTGTTTGTGCTCAGAGAGTCGATCAGCTGTCCTTGATGTTGTGGTGTCGTATCGTATTCGAACGTTCTCTCTTCATACTCTTGATGGCACTTGAAACAACAGAAGCTTCGGAAAGAAGGCGAATCGACGATGTCCTGCATGAGCCCCATCGCGGTCGGCCGGTCACTGGGCTTCTCTTGAATCAGAACTCTCACCCAAGCAAGAGGCTCGTTGTCATGCTCGAGGGTGTTGCCTTTGCGAAGCACATCCAGCCACGCCACAGCACCGGAGAGATTGGCCCAAATGTGGCGGCTGTTCGATTTATTTTTCTTGGAGTGGTGCTCAAGGGCTTTTCTTAGGTCCGCAAGTGATCTATCGAGCAGCCGTGTGGTCATCTCGAGAAAAACCACGCCTAACGAGAACATGTCGCTTTTCGAATCTCGCTCTTCTTTTCTGGCGACTTCAGGTGCCATATAGTCCGGGCTAACAGGCGTGTTGAAGTGACGAGTGGCGCCGGCTGTCCGATTCGACCAGTTGTAGGCGGAGCCAAAGTCGCAGACAAAGACTTCACTGCCTTTGATAAGTATGTTTCTGGCTGTGAGATCCCGATGTCTGACTTTGTTCTGGTGGAGAAAGTTCACGGCTCTCGCAAGACAGCCGTAAAAAGTTCGGAGCATGGTCTTGGTATCGGGCGAGATGCTCCCGGTAGATGCCAACAGGGCTTCCAGTGTGTAATCTGCTACAGGTAGCATGATATACGAGATGTATTCGTTGTCTGTGTAGCTTGCCACAATATTCACGAGGTGAGTGTGTTTGAGGCGTTTCAGTTGCTTCAACTAGTTAATCAAGAAGGCTTGCGCCTCGCGGCTTCGGTCTGAGTCTCGCCCCCGCGAAACTCTTTTGCGAGCAAAGTGTTGTAAGCTCAGACGACTCCAGACGAGGTCAACTCCTCTTCATGATATCAGCAGGTTATTACAAATGGAGACTAAGGGATGGGGAGGGGTCAATTCACCCGTAGCTTCCTTGGCCTAGCATCTTCACAGGTTGAAAATGAAAATCACCCGATCCAGGAATGCTGAAATGTTCTGCCACACCGTTTGTTTCAATGCGCTTAATATCAGTAAGAAAGTATCGCTGCGTGTCCAGGAATGATTGTCGAAGTTTGTTGCCGTCGTCAGCGGGAAGAAAAGAGGGAAGTGTCCGCTCGCTGTACGGAAGGTGGAAATCGTTGTGAAACTTCCTGAAGAGTGGCATGTATTCCAAGGCTCCGATGCTTCGAAGAATGGCATATGTTAGGGGAGTATGAGCCCACGCCGTGGTGCCATTCGTCCGTTTCTCTTTGGCATCCAGAAACACCAAGAACGTTCGCAATTCTTTGATTTCTCTTTCGGAGATGCTGATGGACTGCGTCGAAGCATCGCCAGAGGGTTGCTTTTGTCTCCATGAATTACAGAGACGATGTAAATGCATGTCGACCTCTTTGTCGCTTACTACAGGTTCAATCTGGGACCGTCGAGTTCCAAATGTGGTGTTGCCCAGGACGTTGCTATGATCGAGCCATCTTGCGGACGCTTGGGACAAGGCCTGCACCCCCGCATTGAACATCGTGGAAGCCTTGATGATTTGTATAAGATGGTCTTGTGCTCTGCAAATTTCAGATCTGATAGGGTAGACGTCGGCGTGCAGAGCTCCTGAGATCGCGAGGCTGCGCAAACTTTTTGACGTTGGTTACCTAGATAGAAGAATTGATTCATGGAACATGGCAAGACGAGCAAAGGCATCAACCCCACCCGAGATTAGTATTCCGATGTTGATTTGCGCACTTTCTATGAAGCGAATCGTCTGACCTGCAGGCTCTACAGTAGCTAGTCCTGAAATGGATGGAGGGTTGCAGAAGAGGTGGGCTGGTGGGCCGCTCGCGCATCATGCAGTGAGCATCAACAAGAAGGTATTGAACTGAGCCTGCCTGCGTGATTAACTGCGTCTTGAAAGACAGAATCAATGTGAATCCTAGAATCCAAACGTCCGTCACGTCGCGGTATACATCATGTCTGGCATCGAAGCTGCGGCCACGGCCGTGAGTCTCATGTCGTTTGCGTTCCAGTCGTTTCAAAGCTGTGTGCAAGCTTTCGAATTTTTCGACACCGCCCAACACATCGGTTCCGATGGCGACCTGCTCCGCACGGGACTTGAATTCGAGCGATACCGACTGATCCGATGGGCTGAAAGAGTTGGACTCGGGGAGTCAGAGACGCCTACTATCAATTGGCAGATGGCAACAAGCCTGCTTGACCAGCTTTTCATTCTTCTGACATCGGCTGAGAAACTAAAGGTCCGATACTCGCTATACTTAGCGGAAGAGGCAGATATGACAGCCGAAGAGGGACGTCGGGTCTCTCGAGAGCCGAAGCAAGGGATGAAGAAGCTGATTGACCGCTTGCGACCAACCATTTACACGAAAACTGGACAGATCATTCACAACAACAACTCTGTCGTGAAGAGACTGCGTTGGGCGACCCGGGACAAGAACAAGTTGAAACAATACCTGGACGATATCAGAGGACTCGTGGACAAGCTGGAGGATCTGCTCGACCGAGCCGAACGCGAGAGCGAGAGGACCAGCTACAACAGGCTTCTGCGCAACCTGGTGTCTCTATGTCCAGGCACCGTGGAGGCCAGCCAAATCGAGCAGCTGGTGGGGCAGGGAAGCCACCGAAGCGATGTATTGGAGGAGGCGATCAAGGCTGCGGCGTATGTGAAGCAGGTCAGACTGGTTCTGAGTGCAGACATACGCGAGGACGAACAGACACCATCTTTCAGGAAAGCGCCTACTTTCATGCCGACACTGAAGAAACTCAAGTACAAATATGTGCAAGCCTACCATGGGGCGGAGCTGCGACACACCGGCTTTGAGCTCGCCACGTACCAGGGAGAGCCGATTCTCATCCAGTGGAAGATTGCCGAAGGAGCCGAGTGGCAGAAATACGAGGTGCAGACAAAATGTCTCGCTGTCTTGTTGATGTCGCTGCGCCACGAGTCCTTCCGCTCTCTTCCATGCGTGGGCTCCCTTCACAAACAGGATTTGGGTCGCCACGCCACCATCTTCTCGATTCCCCAAGATTCCAAGAATCTAGAAATCACCACCTTGGAGCAGCTCATCACGAGTGTTCGTCGCGTTTGCCTTGCGCGACGTCTTGAAATCGGCCGATGCATAGCAGAGGTGGTACTCCAGCTGCACACGGCGGGATGGATGCACAAGTCCCTGCGTCCGGACAACATCGTATTCCTGGCTGAGAAGGGTGCGAGCGCAGAGAAGGTTCTGCAGACAGAGCCATTTGTTGTGGGCTACGAATATGCTCGGGCTGACAGCCCAGACGCAGCCCAGGCTTTCACCCAGTTACCAGACGATCGTCTCGCCCAAGAGATATACCGGCATCCACAAGCGCGAGGCGCACAACGCGAAACGTACCAGAAGAGATTCGATATGTACGCTCTCGCGTGTATCCTGGTCGAACTGGTAGCATGGGAGCCTCTTGTCAAGCTGCACTCCAGATATACCATCGACAATCTGGACATCAAGATCGACGCAGCTGAAAAGACGAATGCAGTCACCCACGTGCCTTCACTAATGGATCTGCTGGATCAGCCAGACGCGAATGAGACATTGAGTCATCAAGCAGGACCAAAGGTACTGGAAGCTGTGCGGAAATGCGTAGCTATGAAGATGCTCAGCGGGATAGAGGATGCATCTTTAGAGATACAAGCCGATACAGTGGACATACTGGCTTGGTGTAGGATTTGAAAATACCACCGACTACGAATGGAAACCAATTCTGAAGCCTTTCAGAGTGAATTGAGCACCAATTCTTTGATGGACATCACCCGGGCAGGTTGTGATATCTCACAACTTGGATTGGCCCTTGAATCTTCTTGAGAGCCAGTCCGTCTTGAGCCGCTGCAGCTCTGGTGTCCACGGGTATGTGTACACAACATTCAGTAATTAGAAAGTCGCGATACTTCTGACGGAGGTGACAATCGCCGCTATGGATATACAGCCCTTGGAGCTATAGTCGAGGGGAACAGGTAGCAATTCATAGCTGGAATCGGCATTCCATTTCAAATTTCCAGTTGTTGATGTCCCTTAAGAGAGAATGCTTGAGTGGGAATCGCGAGGGCTATGTGTATACGGCGGGCCCTGTGGGCAACAATAGGTAGCTATTGGATCTGTGTACGAATTCGATTGTCTTAACTTAGAAGTTGATCCCCAAAACATGAGGTGAGTAGCTTTTCCCGAAGTCAGCAAGGCGCGGTGCAGCTATCTAGGTTCATGAAAGAATCTCCTATATGGCCGCTCGACTGCAGGTGTAATCTTTACTTTATACAGATCAGTAACCGGCAATTGGAACGACGCCATCTTCGCAATGGCAATGTCCGCGTAGAAAATAGAAGTGGAACAGTGGATGGAGAACACTTTAGCAGTGTAATGCAGCCTCGCAGGCGACGCTAGGACTTTGTTGAGAATGCCCCGGTTCTCCCGATTAGGAAACCACGATATTTCCGGTACGTTGTACGGAAACAACAGACATCATTGTGGATATTTAGGTCTCCGAGAACGGCCTCTTCAGATAAGAGGAATCGGATATTCCGGCTGTGCCTCTCGAGGAGTTGGTTTTGGTGAGGATCGTGTGGGCTATATATATTAAGGTGGTCCTGCGAGAAATAGCTATTAGTCTTTTGGATCTATATACGATTTCAACACTTTTTTGATCCCCCACTTATTTCAACATATTATCAATACGATTCATTAGCTGAAACGCACTTGTTAGCATACCCTATATTCTTCAAACTCTTTCATATAACGCTCGCCAAATAAGGTTATCACTAGCTTTATTGCTATTACGTAACACCTATCAAACCTCTCTATATGCCACCTAAAGATGAGAGTGCACCTATACCAACTAAAACCATAAGATCTTCGTCTCGAGCCCTTAATCAAAGAGGTTTTACGGCTTTAGCATTAAACGTTAGAGGTATTATTGGATCGCAATTAGCAAAAGAACTATTGCAGCTATCAGAATTATCTATTAAAGAATCGTCAGCGCTACTGGACCCCTAACCACGGACCGGCTAATAATTATTACCAGAATCAGCTTAATTGGACCTCTAACCACGGTTAGGCTAATAATTATCATTAGATTCGGCCTCGTCGTCCTTATTATTAGAAGCACGAGAGCTTTTAGATAGTAAAGGCGAAAGGTTATTCCTCGCTAATAAAAAAGCGCTAAATCAAATAAATTAATAGCTTTAAGCGTAATTATAATTCTAAAAAGAATCGGAGTTAACGTAAGCAGTCAAAATTATAAAGTTTTTAAAGGGAGACGTATTAAAGACCTCGGGATTAGCTAAATATAGCGGAATAGCTAATGGAATTGCTTTATAGCCAAAACCAGCCCCAATAATACCAAACACCTCGCAACTAAGCCATTCTCGTAATCCTTCTCCTAATCCTTCTTCTCCGCCTAGCTTTAATATAGCGGACGACAAAGAGATTAGCGATAAGGGCAATTTTAAATTTCTTAGATATATAAAGCATCAATGCCTGACCAAAACTAATTGGCATTAATGGAAATCTACGATTTTCGCGATCCTCCGTATAAATAGCTATCTATTAATCTTTAAAAACTTATTCATATTGATGGACAAGCGTAAACCTATAAAGGCTTTAGATCTAGCTATATTCGCTACCCTCGTTATTAATATTGATATTTTTGACGAAAATACGGAAATAATTAAGCTGATTCGCTATAACGCCATCATCGATAATTGCCTTAGGGATAGCGTTATCGCGAATATTATAGGCGTTGAAAACCTTATTATAAAATAGATATAGCTGGAGGAATTCGCCTTAGGCTCGGGGCTAATATAGCTTCAAAATTATATAGATGAGATATATAATCTATTATCTTTTAACTTTAAAGAAGCCAACGAATATATTAATCGGTTTAAAGCCCTTAAAAAGACGATGGCGAGATTTAGGAGATATACAATTAAAGGAGAGTATAAAATTCAATTCGTAAGAAACGTTTAAATATAGCACCTAGCTTAGGCGTAGAGGATGAGGAGCCAAATCCGTATAAATTTAAAAAGAAATACGCTAGCGCGTATATAACAGGACTTCGTTAATAAATATTCTTTTGTTATAGCGCCAATAGCTAATTTGGTGATATCTATAATAATTAGATATTCGTATCTAGGTTAACTTCCGTAAAGATAGCAATAATAAACATTTATATATATTTATAATAACCACTCTCCAAAAAATTGCTAGCAACTCTACCCTTATCTAAAGCCTATAGCGTATCGTTAAAGGGGAAATAAAAATCGTAGAAATTTCGGAAATAAAAGAAAGGGTTTTAATTATAGAGGAAATCGTAAAAATACTAGCGGAAGCTTTAATCGAGGTCGAGGTCGAGGCGCTTATTTAACGAATATGGCGGGGCTTACTGGGAAAAAACCAATTCGCCGGTATGCTTACAACATTATTATCAATAATTATCGTAACGAAAATTACGTTAACGGAAATACTAGGTCTTCTTTTTATATATTTAAAAGCCGCAAATACTTTGTCTATTAGCATTAGCCGTTAGAATTCCCTTAAATTATGACAAGAGGAGGAAAAATATAGGCTATAGCTCAGGGCGATATTATTCTTAATTATAACGTTAGAAATAGATTATTTACGGAATTAACGCTCTTACGAATATAATATTGCCCCTTTTTTAAAAAAGACCTTATTAATATTTCTATATTATATTAGCGAGATCTTCGCTTTAAAAACCTCAATTTTATAATAGGAAACGGAGAAATCGTGGCTCGTTTCGATCGGAATTTCGATTTAATAATAAGGCTTATTCTAGAGAAGCTATTAGCCAATTTATTTATAATAAAAGAAGAAATAGCTCGTTAAAAATATTTAGACGAAGTTAATTTAGTTTTGATTCGTATTTATCAACGCCACGGGCACGTAAACGTGAAATCGGTCCTGAAAATAGCTTTTGTTATTATAAAAAAGAAAGAGTTAATTCTAAATTCAGCCTAAGAGAAGGAGTTAAGCGATTTGGTTTATTAAATATGTGATTTTTGCAAATAGCTACGGCATATTCTAAATAGAGGTTTCTCGAAGCCTAAAAAGGCAGGCGAAGTTTGGCATTTTGACTCCTTCAGTTACTCGGAATTGGGCGTTAACGGCGAAAGAAAAGGAATAATCGGAATTAATGGGAAATACGGGCTTTATTAATTTAAAATATATAACGAAAAGGTCGACGGTACTGATTTTATAAAAAGTATATTAATTTAAGTAAAGGTTTAGGGATACAAAATTAAGCGTATTTACTTTAATGGCGGCACCGAATTGATCGGGAAGGAAGATAGTATTTTAAGGAAATATTTAAAGGACAACGCTATTAAATAAATTATTTCAACGCCTTATACGCCTAAATAAAACGGTTTCTCGGAAAAAAGCAATCGGATTTTGATAAAGAAAGCGAGGTGTTGGATAGAGGCCTCTTAAGCGCCGTCGTTATTATGGCTATTTTTCTTTAGAGCCGCTGTTAAAATCACGAACTTCACGGTTAATAATAGGATTCAATCGCTAAAGAAAACGCCCTAAGAAACCTTTATAAAAGAAACGTTACCTGGTAAACAGCATAAGCCTGATCTCGTAAATGCTTTTATGCTAAGCTTAAAAATCATCATTTATATACCCGAGGCATATCGTCAATAAGGCGATAAATCAGAATTACAAAGGGAAGATAATATATTATTAGATTGGGTTTTTACGGACCCCTTTAAATTATAGAAAATCTTTATATACCATTTGCCAAAGCGCCTTAGAACCGAACGTTAATAAATCGCCCAAATCAATAGCCTTATTATTTATAAAATCTGCGGAAAAGATTTTAAAAAATTCACTTTTATAAGCGACGCTCTTATAATCGCTAATATTATCGTCGTTGGGCATCCTCCTATATCTACTCTTAAGCGCCATATAGCTCTGGCCGCCTTATAACATACCTAGCGGCTTCGAATAATTGCCTTTTTCGTTACTAATCAATAACAAGCCTATTTAACGATAGAATTCGAGTTGGCTTATTTTATTAAAGATTTCATAGCTACTAGAGATCTTTTTATAATAGAAGAAGCGTTTAACGGTCTTTACGCTACTAAATAATTTAAAACGTAACGTAAAGAATTTTATAACTTTCTCCGATTAAGTATCTTTAGAATTATCCTTCGTCACGATCTACCTCTCTTTACAATTCCTTTTATAACAAAATCGGTATATAAATCTAAGCACAATCAAGATGGGAAGGTCTCGGAGTATAAGATGAGGATTGTGATTAGGGGCTTTGAGCAACGCTATAGCGTTGATTTTGTTAAAATCTTCGTTTCCGTTAATAAAGCGCCTATTTGGAGGATTCTTTTTTATCTGGCGGCAACGCTAAATTAAGATATATAGTAGGTAGATGTTATCGCTGCTTTTTTGAATGGTGAATTTAAGGAGAATATCTATTACGAGATTCTTAAGGGATTGGATCGCTTTTTCGTTGATTTTCTTAAGGAGAACGATATAAGGTACGACTTTGCGGTCGATCAAATCCTATAATTATTGAAGGCGTTGTACGGCCTAAAACAAGCCCTTCGTCAATAGGAAAAACGATATATTAAAGCGTTTTTCGTATTGGGATTTCACTAATTTAAAAATGACTCTGCCGTTTATATATATTATAAAAAGCGAATAATTATCGCTACCTACATCGACGACCTATTTTTGATAGGCCTAGATTTAAGCGTTATTATAAAGATATATAAAGCCCTCGCTTATGATTTCGAGCTAAAGGATTTAGGTAATATATAATATTTCCTAAGCGTCCGAATTATATATGACCGCTCCGCGCGTACGATTATATTATCCCAAAACGCTTATATAATATATATTCTCGATACCTTCGGCCTCCGTAACCTTAAACCCTCTCTTACTCTATTTATGCCCGGCTCTCTCATCTTCGCCGTGCTAAATAAAGGCACCGCTATTCTTTAAGAAATTCATATATACCAATCTCGCAACGGAAGCCTTATATACGCGATAACCCAAACGCGTCCGGATATCTATTTCCTAATAAAGGTGACGTTACGCTTCGTATATAACTCTTTAAATGGTTACGAAACGATTCTATAATATAGCTTTAGGTATTGGAATAATACGTAGGATTACGGCCTGCTATTAGGAGGAGGAAATACTAAACCCTCTGCCGTCTTTTATTAAGACGACGATAATTTCAATATTAATTAAAAAGCCGAAGACGCTATAGATATTTCCATTTAGATTGATTTTAGCTAGAAGGATAGCAAATCAGATAAGAAATCAACCTATGGCTTTACGATAATTATGGATAACTTTTTAACGATCGCTTAAAAATTTAGATTCTTTGATAAAGTAATGAATAACATTATAATTGCCGAATATTACGGTATTGCTAAAAGCGCATTTTCGCTACTATAGCTCACTAACCTATTCATAAAACTACGCATTAATATACGCTTTAACATCAAATATGATAACGCCAATATAATAAAGCTTATTAAAAACCCCGAATTCTATTAATAGACTGGCCATATACCCTTAAACGAGCTATTTATACGAGACGAAGTTAAAAGCAATCGGATTAAAATGGATTGGGTTCCAACAGAATTTTAAAGGGCTAATAGGCTTACCAAGCTTTTAAACGGGCCCCGGTATAACGCTTTAACAGCTAGGCTTGGAGTAATAAAGATTTAAGGATTAGAAATAACCGCTCCGTATAAAATTAGCGATATATCTCTTTGTTATTTCTCTACTATCTCTCCTATTATTTCTCTTTATGCTATAACAGCATTATTACTGATAGCGTTATATAATTAACGGCTAAATCGAGAGTACCGGTTCAAGGGGAGGTGTTGAGAATGCCCCGGTTTTCCCGATTAGGAAACCACGATATTTCCGGTACGTTGTACGGAAACAACAGATATCATTGTGGATATTTAGGTCTCCGAGAACGGCCTCTTTAGATAAGAGGAATCGGATATTCCGGCTGTGCCTCTCGAGGAG
>PYFS01003573.1:0-51299 GCA_003671545.1 Ophiognomonia clavigignenti-juglandacearum | reverse complement strand
TTTTTGCACTATAGTATTTATTATAGTTTATATATATATATGATTATGTAATCATGATGATTACGTAATCGTGCATTCTCATGATATGCACCTATAACAATTCCGGGTTTTCTTATATTTATAAAATCGCGCTTATATAAAAGGCTTGCGAGCTATTAGAAGCTCGTGAATACGATCGGGAAGGATCTTATTCTCGGTTATTATATAAAGCGGACCGGGATCGGTTTAAAAGTTTAATAGATTCACCACCTAGGTCATTGCCTAACTCTATTTTATCTTTTATATATACCGTTTTTAGCTTTTTATAGTTTTGGCTTGGTTTGTAAAGTAAGATAGAAGGTGAAATATATATAAAAGATTATATTAGCCTATTCTAAGAAATACGAGGCGAAACAATTATATATAAATTAAATAAAAAATCTTTTATTTATCCGTATTTATTTATAAATTCGCTACTAATTTACCTAATTCCACTCTATATATTCAACCGTAATTAATATAAAAGCTTGGGCTAATAATACGCTTTTTAGTTCGGTTCCTTCCTTTAAGAAAAAGGTAAAAGGGGAAAATAGAATATAAAAAACAAAACGGGATGCAAGACAAAATATAAAATAAATACTTAGCTTAAAGTAATTCTTAATTCTGTTTATATAAATATAATTACCGAATTATTATTTTTATTAAATATATTTAAAAACGCAGATAAGGTTTCTTTTGAGTTTTAAAGGGAAAAAGGTAAAAAGAGGGTAACGTAATCTTGAAATTGCTAAATCGCATCTCGAGGGCTTTTTAACGTATTTGCGCTCGGCCTGTGATTAATCGATTAAATAAATAACGTTAAACGAATTATAATCTCGGGTTAAAAATCGAGGGTCTAGGAAAATCTAGGACTAAGTTCTAAAAGAGGATTCTCAACCAAAAAGTCCTCCGGGTGGGTTTTAGTATATATTGATAGAACACATAGCCATAAGGAAATCGAAGATATATCACAGCATAGCTAAAAAAACAATTATGTATATAAAAGAAAAAGACTTAACTAAAGCTATTCAATCTAATAATAAACTAGTCGACTATTATTTTTATCACGTCTCTTTCTTTTAAGGGTCTAAGGAGCGCAAATTCGTCAAACTTAAACGCTTCTTAATATGAAAAAAAGATCCGTCGTCCTTACCGATCTATGCTTTGGCTTAATACATAAGTTAAGCACTAATCAATATTGGGTATACACTAGGGTCACGTAATGCTTTTCTCTTCGTCTCAATTGGGTTCTAGTTATTCGTTATTGTATAAAGAAGCTAACTAAACGGCCGGTGGCTATAGAAGTCAGTTATAGCCAGATTGGGATGACTAATCATCCCCTGGCCACCAACCGGTTCTGCCACCGCCCTATGCAGAAGCAGGGGTAGTTAGGTAAGCTAACTACCTCTGCCGTGGCCCCCTGCCCTATTCGGCAGGAAGCCCTACTAGCTATTCTCTCAACATTTAAAGATATGGCGTATATTTGCTGTAATATAGGATAGACCTTAGAGGATCACGAAGGTATAGGTTATAAAGATCACGCCGCCGATTTAACGGGAAAAAGGGAAGCTAGGTATAAATTTTAACGAACCTGATCTTTTTGATTGGAAATAAGCGAACTCCGGGTTTGCTTTTTATATTTATTATAAATATAACGTATCGAAGAATATAAGCTTTACGGAAATTTTATTGAAATTTGAAATTATATAAGGCTTTTGAATTAGGGAATCTTCGTATATAAAAAGAGGAGGATTATTATTTCGGAATTTTATAGAATATTAAAGCGGTAAGGATATAAAAGTTAGTAATTAATTATAATTTTAATTAAGGTGTATAAAAAAGGATTAGATATTAGGTTATTTTTCGAAAGATATTTTCCTTTTTTTTTTTTTTTTTTACCGCTTTCGGAAAATTATAATTTCATATTATTAATAACCTTTCCTTATATACCTAATAATTCGATTTTACATTTTCGCCAATTAAATATATTTATATACCGATTTTTATAAGCTTTGCCTATTTTTTGGGGTTTTTGTTTATTTTTTTATTCGAATATTTTTATTTGAAAAAAAAGCTTTAATATTAAAAATATTATTTTCGCGAATTTTATATAGTTCTTTATATTTTACTTTCTACCCTTCTGCACTATATCTAATCAAAAGATCTCCGAGGTCGCCGACGATTTTTTTAGCCGAAGATAGCTTAAGCTATCTAATATTATTTTAGTCGATATTGGAGGATTTTCTTTTAGTGGGAAGGATACCTTATCTACGGAAGACTCACCTTTAATACCTTTTTATTAGTGATAAAAAAGATAAAAGTAATAATGATACCTTTGTCCCTTTTTATAGCCGACGTTTAGCTAAGAGCTAATCTATTGGACGTCTTACCCGGGCTTATTCGCTATTCAATACTTATACGGCTGGAGCTCTAAATAGAGCTATTAAGAATTCGCGTACGATTCGGGAGATCTTTACGAACGAATTGGCCTATCCTTTTGATAGTTATGATATCACCGAATTTCTTTTAGAGGTTGACGCTATTAAATGTCGCTTTCACCTCAGTAATAAAGACCTGATCTCGGCTCTGTGGCAGCAAATTACCGACATGGCCCTGGGCACTAAGGTCAAAGGGGTCTTGCAATATTGCACGGACTGGAAGGACGCTCAGGCCCGTCTCAAGGCCTGTGCAACTTCTATTGCGGGTGGTGTGAGAAGATTGCTATTATTAAGCGCCCTCTTATAGATCTTACGAAGAAGGGTGCCAAGTTCCAATAAGGCCCCGATTAGTAGGCTGCTATAGAAAAAATCAAAGCTTTAATCACCTCGAAGCTAATTTTGGTGAATATCGATTATTCGGTGGGAGAAATCATCTTGATATTTGACGTTAGGCCTAAAGGATGGGGTGGAGCATTCTTTTATTATATCAAAAAACGACGATATCTAATTCGATACGAAAATAATATATAATCGAAAGCCGAGAAAGGCTATAATTAGATAAAGAGAGAAGCCAAAAATGCTTTTTATTATATCCGGAAATTTCGCTATTGGTTATATAATATATATTTCTTTTTAAAAATTAATAGCAATACTCTTATCTGGTAATTGGAAAAATCTAATACCGATATGCTAAGAGCTTTGATTATCCGTTGGTTAGGCGTAACCCGAATATTTGATTTTATAATCCGCTATATTTTAAGCAAAAAGAATTTAGTAGCTGATTCTCTTTTTTATAAGCTTATTATTTAGGCCGACGTTGATAAAAAAAAGCTAAAAAAGATATTAAAAATTGGGTTAATGCTTAATTCAATATTCTGATTAAGCCTACTACTAAAACCTTATACGATACGCTATTAAGCCTAAAGCTTTTCTAGACCGAGGATTTAAGGAAGCTGGCCTATATATCGGAAATTAGCTATGCTTTTCTAGGTTTTAAAATAAATCTTTTATAAAAAGCACGTTTCCGATCAGCGGCAATTAAATATTAGATTATTAATGGCTACCTATAGTACCGATTAGATCTATGGCGGGATTTTCAAAAAAGACGTATAGTGGACGATCTAAAATTGCGATATTAGATTATTCGCGAATATCATAGCTAATTTGGGCATTATGGCCGAAAGGCGATTTGTTATCGAGTAAGGATATTATATTATTGGAAAGGCTGGTACGTGAAGATCGAAAATATGTATTACGTATATCCTATTTATTCTTAAATCGATAATAAGATTTTTAGCGAAGGAATAATTCCTACCTGCTCTAATCAGCTTTAAATAAAGATTTATATAGACTAGCAATACATTCCAGGCCTAAGAGGGAAGACTTACCTTTTATTTAAAGCTAAAAACAATCTGACGGGTTAGATTAAAACCACCGTAAAGCCTAGCCTAACCGCCAAAAAAATCACGGATTTCTTTATAAATTTTATCTTATACCGCCACGGTGCTTTTTTAATAATAATAATTAACGGCTATCAAGCCTTTATAATTAAATTCGCTATTATATTTCATCG
This sequence comes from Ophiognomonia clavigignenti-juglandacearum, assembly GCA_003671545.1. Lineage (NCBI taxonomy): Eukaryota > Fungi > Ascomycota > Sordariomycetes > Diaporthales > Gnomoniaceae > Ophiognomonia > Ophiognomonia clavigignenti-juglandacearum. The sequence continues at coordinate 47,270 of PYFS01003573.1, read as the reverse complement.
TTTCGGAATATAGAAAATAGTGGTTTTAACGTACAACCCTTAGGTTAATAATATTATAAAAGGAGAGTATATTCGTTTTGTTATAATTCTTCTTAAAATGCTAGGTTACGGAGCAAGGGTTAACTAGAAAACTTTAAATATAGCGCTTTTCATCGACTATACTATCTACCGTTCTAATTATAGATATATACCGTTTTTCTTAATATATAGATTTAAGCCTATCATTCTTATAAAGATTAATATACCTATTTAGCGAATTTTAGCCTAGGAACATAACCAAAATCTTTTAAATATCTTAAATAATCGGGTCAAAATGCTCCTAAAATATGAAGAAATTATTAGGAAGGTTTGTAAGAAAATATACGAGCGATAGGTATTAGCAGCGCATCGCTGTAGCTTAAATCAATATTTAAGGAAAAAGCGGTTAGGAATCGGTAATATTATTTTAAAATATAACGATATCCGTAATACTAATTATAAAGCAAGCCGGAAATTAGAATATCGTTAGCTTAATTTTTTCGAAATAATAAAGGTTTTTCCGAAATAAACTTATTATTTATAAACGATAAAAGGCTATCTAATCGTAAAAACGTTTTTAATTAAAAAATTAAAGAAATTTATATTAAATGATTAAAGGATATGGCAGCCAGAGCTTCTAATGCTATAGGAAAGAGATTTTAATAAAGAAAAAAAGAAAATTCAAAAGCATTTAGAAAGTTTTGCCTTAACTTTTAAAGAAATTTAGCCTCCGTAAACAATCCTCGTTAATATACCGCTAGCTTTAACACCGACTCTTATCTTTTCCGAAAATGAATCTAATAAAGAAAGTTTTAATTAAAATAAAAACGAATTAAAAACCATTTATTTAATAAAAATAAAAATTTAATAAAAAAGGGTAAATAAAAAGATTTCTTTTTAAATTATTTAATTTTTTTGGGCAAATATATAAAATTCTTTCGAAAACGAATTTTTGATTAAAAACGATTAAACGGAAATTAATATCTCTTACCCTAAACCTTTTATATTTTTTCGATAAGGTTTTTCGGTGGTTATTCTTATATAATAAATTAATAGCTTTGCTCCGCTATAATTTCTCCGCCGGCCGTTATTTCGGGAGTAAGAGGAAAACGTTAATTAGCGCTTTAATAATTTTAATCTTTTGGCTTGATTTCCTTATACGATTTACCTTTCTTAAAAGCACCATTATATTCGATTCGCTCCGATAAAGCTAAATGCTAATTATTTAAAAATACCATTATATTCGATTTGCTCTAATAAAAGGTAGCTTTGGCTGTTATAAAACATTACGAAATTTATCCTTTTTTATAATCCTAATTTACTAAATTAATTACCCTTTTTTCTTTTTACTAAATATAAATATATTAAGATCATTTTTGAAATAAAGAAGGCTTTTGATCAGGGAACCTTGCTGATTTTAGCCCGCTTAAAAGGTTAAAAAAGCCAATATCAGGCCCAACATTAATTTCTTTTTTAATTTCCTCATTATTATACCCGCTAATATTAAAATAAATCGATATATTAATATATAAGATTGTTTCAAAAATATTTATAATATCGAAATATTTAATAATAACCCCGTGGTTAATATCGGCACCGACGATAATCTTTTTATTCACCCGCCGAGATATAAATGGTGCTATATAGCTAGAACGCTAAAGCAAAGCTAGGAAAATCGTTTTTAGGGTAAAAAAGGCTTTTGATCAAAGGGCCTTGCTAGCATTGGCTTATTCAAAGATTTTAAAAGGCCAATATCGGTCCCAATCAAAAAGCGCACCAACTTACTGATCAAGGCCGCCTATTATAGCCGTCTTTCGGTTTTGATTACCGTAAAGGGAAGCAAAGCCATATTTGGCTAGCTTTTATCCCTTTCTTTACGATACCTAGCTTAAATAGATATAATAACCATTTAAGCGAATATTCGAGCAAAAGAGTTATATAGCGATTTTAATTTCGATTTATATTATATTAATACTAAATAAGACCTTAATCGTTTAGCTATTATGCACCTATATATAATCTTTATAAATGTTGAAATTATTAATAGACCATTAGAAGAAGAAGATATACGATAATATATTCGGTTTTTATAGGATTTCCGGAATATTTTGATTAGATATATTTAAGATTTTTTTTAATAGAATTAGACGATTTAACGGCTTTCGTTAGATTAGGATAAAAAGGGCTTTAAAGGTAGGAAATTCGATTAGGGCTTATATGGATTTCGCGTATTATATAAATATTCGTGGTTATTATATAAATGCTTTAAATAATGGCTAGGATATATTAGGCGAAGTATAAGGTAGGTATAGGGTAGATATGGGGATTTATTTAGAGCAATATCGGTTATAGCAATTATAAAATAATTTAGATTAAGAGTTTGGGGAAAGGCGATAGGAGTATAGGCGATAAGAGTCGAAAGAGGCGCTAATTTACAACCACGATCGTTAATAGAGCCGGCCGTTATAATAGCGTGAATAATTAGAAGAGGAGCGGCTTTATAAGTAACGATACTTTAGTTATAATTATTTTAAAAGAATATGTATCACGGGGTGAAAAAGATATTAACAGATACAATCATTTTCGGAGTAATTTAAATATATAATATATTCGCCTTTTTTAATATATTTTGTAATATCGTCGCGGGCGTGACGAATTATTTTATTTAAAGCCATTATCTTATTATCTTTTAAATTAATAGTCTTGCTTTTTTAATAAATAATATAAAAGCGGCCGTTAAAGTATATGCAATTTAATTTATTAATTTATTTGGATTATATTTTAAATCAGCATTCGGTTAAATATAAAGTAAATATAAAATGACGTAAATATTTTATAATAATAAAGGCGATAAGCGGTTGTTATTTATATTAATAATACAGCGTTCTTATCGCCGGAGTCCGATATAACGGTGTATATGTTTATTACGCAGCGTAGCCTTTTCTTTTTCTTTTCTTCGGTATCATAGCTATCGGGGCTACGGTTACGGCTGCGAGCGGGGCGTCGCCGCTCGTCGTCTTTATCGGAGCCGCGATTTATAAAATCGGCGGCGGCGTAGGAGCTATTCAAGCCGTTATTATAATCGGGTATAGCGATGGATATTATAATGATGATTAGTTTGGTTTATTTACAAATATAAGGAAGGTACGGTAAAATTATAAAGTATAGTTATATAGGAAATTAAAAATACAGAGAAAAAAATATAGAGGAAATATAATGTGTGGTATTATCTTAAAGATAAGAAAGCTAATATAATTAATATAATAAGGATAAAAGCGGGGCGTTATATTATATATAATATAGAGACGATTCGGTAAAGATGCGATATATATTATATATAATATAGGGTTTACATATTATATTATATTTTGGTTTTAGGCTTTGTGCTTACTACGGGGCTTATACGGTACGGTATTTTTTAATATTAGAGATCCGGAGGAAAGGAGTATATAATAGGCTAAGCTATATTTAGCTTCAATTAGGATCCGGATAAAGTCCGGATAGGGTCCGTATATAGCCCATATTTATATCTAAAGGCAGCCCCCTTTTTCAACAATTTTCTTAGATTTAGCTCTTTATCCGAAATTATACTTTATTAAAACATCTAGCAAAGAGCCTTCCTAGGTCAGCTATTTATAGCAATAATGGTTTTAATTATATATAAACTTATATAATATTATAAACTTAGGCTTTAAATTGTATTTTTTTAGAAAAACTAAATATTAGCTCATATATTAGGTTATTAGTAATTATATTAAAATAGCTATTTTGTTGTTATTATTATAGCTTTTGAATTTACGGATAGCGTTTGTAATAGCATTAATTATTTTATTTCGCAGAATTATATCTAGAGATAATAAAAAGTTCATTGTAATACATGGGTATATATTAAAAACGAAGAAATTGGGAATAAATCTATTTAGACCAGCTATATTATTAATAATTTGAATAGCTATTTCAAAAATAATATCCTTAACTACCGTAATACTAAGCTTTAAATAAAAGATTTTAAATATTTAGCGGAAAAATATATAATATTGTTCTATTTTGCCGATAAATTAGTGAGATTTTATTACAACTTATTTATAGATAATTTTATCAAAAATCATTTCCTATGTATATATATCTTCTTTGTGCTATTGTTTATCTCGAATGGCAGAGAACTAGGCCTATAGTTTGAAGGTAATGAACAAAGAAACTGGTCTGAGACTGGATTAATTTGGATTAACGGTATCAACTTGGAACTTGGATTAACTGGGCTCAAAGGCACCAATTGGGCTCAACGGCACCAACTGGGCTCAACTGGATCAACTGATCAACTGGGCCCGGGCTCAACGGCATCAACTGGGCTCAACTGGACCAACCGGGCTCAACTGGATCAACTGATCAACTGGGCCAACTGGTTGATTAATTTCACATGATGCCCGCCATGGCTTGATCTTGCAACGCATCCGATGTCGACGGCGGACGCCCTTCCCATCTACTCGAGCTACCCGGAATTCCTTATAAGGAGCTTCATGCTCCCTTCAATGTGGTGATGCTGAGCCGTCAGTCTCGTCCACATCTACCTAGGTACTATATTTGCACGTCACTACACACTTATTCATGAACGGCCAGCCTTCATTGTACCCAATCTGTTCATATCTATATCTCTGGACTTCCAGGAACCCAAGCGGCAAGTCCATCTCCTACAACAAAATTTCCACCAAGATTCAGCACTATGTCGCAGACTCCTGCGAAGTCCGCTGGAACTATTTCTCAGAATAATTCTACGGCTCCCGCCAGAATTGTACTGAAGAAGGCTGGAGTATCCAGACCGAACGAAAACCTTACTGGCCACCGGAGACTCGCTGAGTCGCTGACGCCTTGCAAATCCGCAAACAACACGAACAGCTCATCGAACCTTGAGCCCCAAATTTCTATAGGCGAGGACATAGACATAGAGAACTACAAACAGGAGATTACTGCGAGCCTTGCGGCCCTGAGCGCTCCAGCTGAGGGCAGTATCCATTTTTCTCTAGGAGCAGGCAGATTCGAGGACCCCACGCGCGGGACAAGATTCCGTCGACCTGGTCACGCTGATGTGCCTTTAAACGAGCACGGTGATAATACAAATGACCAGACACAAGAGATTACTGCGAGCCTTTCGGCCCGTCCCCCAACGGCGGCGGCCACGACGGCTCCAGCTGATGGCCGTATCCGGATTCCTGTGGAAGCGGCCAATTTCGGGGGTCCCGAACACAGGCAGCAATTTCGTCGACCTGGTCGCGATCCTGCTTCTTCAGGCACGCCAAAAAAACTGAGGACTTGTTGATTGTTGCAAAACGATAATACTAGTACTTGAACGGTACATGTATGTATTAGTACAGAGCACAATAGTCCTTGTCAAAGCTATAGAAAGAGATTAATCTACTCATTCAAATGTTTCATGTACTTGTAAATTCGCATTCAAGCTCAGAGCTGTGAAGTCCCAGGCTGTCATTCTATACTATGCAGTATTGGAGATGTTTTTGCCAGCGGTTACCGATGTCCCCGCCTCGGTATCGGCTGCTTTCTTCTCATCTTCGAGCCCAAACTCCGTCTCCAAGCCGGTCCGCAGCACAATCTCCTTCTCCAAAAAGACCAGCAGCAATCCCACCGCCGCAAAGGCAATGCTGACCAGCCACACCGTGCGCAGCGTCTGCGTGAACACGTCAATCACCTGCAGGCGCGTCTCGGGCGCGAAGCTGTCGACCAGCGCGGCCGTGACGAAGCTATACGCATTGCCGCCGCCCAGACTCGCCCTTACGCTCGCGTCCGTGATGCGGTACGACTCGGCGGTGAAGCGCGCGTTGAAGATGGCCGCGGGCACCGAGACGCCCCAGATTGCGCCGTAGGACCGCATGAAGGTGAAAGCCGCCGTGGCCGAGGCCACGTCCTTCTCGGGCAGGTCGGCCTGGACGGACGCCAGGTTGGTGGACATCATGAAGCCGATGCCGACGGCGGGGATCATCTGCACAATCACCCACTCGGCCTTGGAGGTGTGGCTGTTGAAGTGCGCGAACAGGCCGAGTCCGAGTGTCATGAAGGCGAAGGCGATGAGGTGGAGGGGCTTGTACCGGCCGGTCTTGGTGAGGATAATGCCGCCAATGACGCTAAAGGGAACCTCCACCAGAACTGTCGGCAGTAGCCAGACACCCGACATTGTCGTTGATGCGCCGAGGACGGCCTGGAAGTAGACAGGCAAGAAGTAAAGGCTCCAGTACATGAGTACGAAGCTGCAGAAGGCCATCAACAAGCTCGCAGCCGACGTGCGCTTCTTGAAGATCCCCTCCGGCAGAGTCGGATATTTAATCCAGCTCGCCGTCTCATACGAGTGGAACAGGACAAGACCGACGGCACCCAGGATAAGAGGGACGATAACATGCCAGCTGGACCACAAGTACCGGGCTCCACCCCAAGAAAGAGCGATGAGGACTGAGGTGACCGATGCTACTAAAATCGCCGTGCCGCCGTAGTCGATACGCTTCAAGCGAGATGCCAGAGAGGTCGTGCGGTCGAATCGCACGCGGAGAAAGAGGGCCAAGAGGATCATGGAGGCGCCCCCGATTGGGAGATTGATCCAGAAAACCCAGCGCCAGCTAGACCGCGCCACGATGACTACAACACTCTTGTTAGCAAGCCGTTCTGGGTCCTGGTTGGGTAATCGATGGTCTGAAACTTACTTCCGCCGACAAAAGGGCCAATGGCTGTGCCAAGGCAAAAAACGGCGAAGATCAAGGCCATATAATTGCCTCTCTCCCGCAGTGGGACGAGATCGCTCACAACCACCTCAATCAGGAGGTTGATGCCGCCGCCTCCGATTCCCTGGATGGCGCGGCCAGCGATGAGCATAGCTGAGCTGGTGGCACCGCCCGAGATACCACTGCCGAGGGTGAAAATGGCGACCACGCCCACAATCACCCATCGTCGGCCAAAGATATCTGCCAGCTGGCCGATGACAGGCAGAAAGGACGCACTCGTGAGGAAGTAGGCGTTGACGAACCATACGTACAGGTCGCCGGCATCGAGCTCGTGTACAATGTACGGCAGGGCTGTCGAGGTAACGGTGGACTCGACGGCAGCGAGCATGGATGTCAGGCAGAGCGCTGGGAAGATGGCCCAGAAGCGCCAGCCTTTCGCGCCCGAAAGCGCTGGGTCTGATTTCTCATCGGTGTGTTCGTCGCCATGGTTGGTCAGACTTGCAGTGTTGCTTTCGTCTTTGCTACTGGGCGTCTCACCCTCGTGGTCGAAGGGCGGGCGGTTGGGCTGGGGCGTGTGTGGATCCATGGCGATACAAATTCAGCCACCTGAAGTTTCTGTCCAGGCGATGACTGTTGGTTTAGGCAAGAAAACCTGCCATTTAAAGAAACAGCAGGTTGTCTGCATTCCCTGCTGTTCACTACATTGTGGAAGCTTAAGTAAGTATCAGTGAATTGGTAAGCGCTCATTTCCGGCCCATGGTTTGCTCATTCTGCGAGAGAGAATTGCCAGATTTTCTGGGCTCCAAAGAGACAAACACATAGGTTGTTGGCTTGTTGTTTGTCATCCGGGACATTTGCCTGAGACAATGTGGATGCCTTTGATCATGGACGGCGCCCGGCTTATTACCATGCTCCATATACAGCCCTTGTTACTGACAAAGATGTAGGCTTGAAGACAGGGAATACGGCGACTTACCCAGTCAGGAAAGTCGCCGTCGCCGGTATCTCTATATGTACGGATATAAAGGATTTGCCTGGCTGCATGTGTCGTCAGCCGCTGACCCCTTGTTCTTACATGTTGAGATACGGTGTGCACGACGTTCGCCCGTATCTTTTCGTGGAAGATGGACGCTGATTAATAATGTCGTTGAACTTAAGCAACAATTCCGAAATCCTCCCGACGAGATCACCAAATGCCGTGCAGTAGTGTTTATCAAGTGTACGTGGACGCACCTGCAATCGGCCCAGGTGCCAGCCAGCCTTTCCAAGCTTTCATTTGAGGGTTGAGCGGCCCTGTTAGGCAGTCAGAGTCGTAGGGTCGGTGGGTATGACATGACCTTTGCCTTGATCCGAGCCAATGACTGCAGATCGTCTGCAGATGCGCATCCTTCCAGCGTTGCCACCCTTCCTGACTTCATGTTCAACACACGATCCTTTTGTGACTCGTCCACATACTATACGGTGATTTGAACACTGTGAGATGTGCGCGTATGCAAACGAAGGCGGGCTGTTAGGCATCGTGCTTGAAAGTGGCCTATATAAGAAACAAGGCCAGAGCGTCGTCGTATTGTAGATCCCTGCTTTCCGCTCCCGCCCTCTGCAACCACAGCAGCGGTTGTCATCCGCCGCCGCCTGTCTCTTTCCGGTCATCTCTTCTCCCTTGTAACCCTTACCCAGGGCACCCCGACCCCCCTTCCCCCCGACGACCACCATACGCCATGGACAGTCGAATGATCCAGGTGGAGCCGTCGCGACAGGTGCAGAACAGGAGAGCATGCGACAGGTGTCACCGTGGCAAAATGAAGTGCGTACGAGACAGTGACGATGCGAATGGGCCATGCCGTCGATGTCATCAGAATGGGCTGGAGTGCGTTTCAAGCCCTCCGTCAAGGGCAACTCGCAATGGCAAGGTCCAGGGTCAGGCCCAGGCACAACAACAAGCCAGCTCCTTCACAAACGCCATTGACTCCCAATCTACATTTCTCGAACAGATGAGACCATCTCAAGGTATGCCATATGCCCGGCGCAGAGCCTCAGTGCCCTCCTTGCCCACTCAGTCTCGCTGCCCCCATCACAGTTATTGAAAACAACCATAACGCATGATGCCATGGCTGACATCGACACCCAGAAACGCACTTGCACTCTCGCTCGATGAGTGATATGTCTTCAGGAGCCAGTGGTGCTGGTACTACATCTGTTCCTGCCGCGTTGACCGCGGTCGGCGACACGAACTGGTCTGTAGATACAGACGGCCACCACATGCAGATACCCGATGCATACTTCTATTCAATATTGGAAATGGATATCGACATGATGGGAGATGTATTTGAGGCTCACTCATCGGCATCTTCATCAAGACCCATATCCGCAAGGCTTGATCATGCGCTTCCCAGGCATTGGAGCGCACCCATGCCTAATGCCGTTCTTCCGACGCCTCCATCGACTGCGACACAGACACCCCCATCACCTGACTTGGGTCAGTACGACAACGAAGAGTTTGAAGAGAGCTCTGGAGCTGTGGAGCCTACAGTCCGCCGTGAACATGCTACCAGGGCAGATCCTACTGCTGCCATCATGGACCTGGGCTCATGGACGGTAAAAATAGCCGATCTCAATGTCCGCATGTCACAACACCTGCAGTCCTTGCCAAAAGTCACCCATGGGGACAAGAACAAAGGACAGTTTCTGTCAGCGGAAGACGAGATGTTCAGCATAGACAAGACACTGCAGCTGTCCCAGGAATTTGTTGATGTCCTGGGTCATACGCTCAAGATGATACCAAACGCACTAGGCCATGGACGGCCAGCAGAAGCAAGCGAACAATCTCCCAGTGCCGTATCACTTAATGCGGCCTCGGAGCTACTCATGTTCTCTACCCATTTGCACCACATTGAAATATATGACCGAGTGTTGGGCCACATGCATGCCTATCTCTCCCAGCCGCGGAACAAGGAATCAAACACGAGCTTCCCCTTCACCATACCACGACTGACGATTGGATCTTTCTCATTGTCATCGAGTCCCGAGACTCAACTGCATTTTACGCTGAGTCTCATGGAATCAATGTTGGTGCGCTGCCGGGACACCATAGGGCAGATCACGGCGCCAAGGAATACACGCGGCCACAGGGGGGGCTTTGAGTGTTTTGGCGGGCTGACGATGGTCATAGTGCCTGACCTGGCTTTGCAGGCGATCCGTACACGAGAGACGACTATTATAAGGCTAGTTGAGGAGGTCAAACAGACCTTGAAGCTGTGATGTCCTTCTGCACCTGAGCAGCGAGCGGAAGGAATCAAAGTGGTCTTTTCCATTTAGGCACAAATTCCAACAAGAAAAAACGACTCAACCCCGCGATACGAACCGCTACTCGAATATATCATGGACCTACAGTACTGGCTTCATGGTAATTGACTTGCCCTGCCTGACCTGGAAAGAATTCGGGTGGGGCAGGGCACTGGGTAGGGTCGAATAAGAATGGCCTGGATGGAATGATTATGTTGTGCCCAGATCCATGGATGTCTCTCTGTTACTTAAAACATTCGACACGTTTCAAAGTGGTCTGTTACCTTCAGACACGAGGTGCAGAGAAACATGCTTCATATTCTCTAATCATCCTCACCTACTAGCAGCTTCTCCCCCCCACCCCTCGGCATTTCCCCACTCACAAATGACCACCATCTGCGAGTAGCCCTCGAGTAGCCCCTCTACTGCACTCTCCTACAGCCCAGACCAACTCTAATTCCAACTCGCCTACGAAGCATATAACGAGCCAGAGTCAGACGCTGTGTATCCTCCCAACTAAGCTGAGCCTGAAGGGGCACCAGTTGACGTGTCAGAGTACTCGCTGTCGGACGATACGCCTGAACCATTTCAGATCCTCTCGGACACCCACGAGCCGGCGCCCACAACGAAAAAGGCAAAAGCGGGCAGGGATGCCACCACGCTCCGGGTGAAGTCGTACTCAAAGAACTTCCTCAACGCGACCTCCCGCTTCGCCACGGGCTCCTTGGCATCCGCCAGCTGCATATTGAGCGGCACCAAGCGGTACCAAAAGGTCAGGGCAAAGTGGGCGGAGCTCGCCAGCGCGCCCAAGAAGTACGCCCAGGAGGAGACGGCGCTGACGGATGCGGCCGAGCCCAACCCCGCAAAGAGGCCGAACGCGCTGAACGAGTACGCGTTGAGCAGGCCGAGGGCAAAGTTCGGGATGTACGTCCCGAAGATGAGGTGTAGGCTGTGGGTGCGGATGTCCAGCCACCAGCCCGGCATGACGGCCCATTTGCTCTCGGGCGGCACCCCGGGCGCGTTGAAGGCCCGGATGAAGACGCGGGAGAAGCGCGCGAAGGTGAGGTTCGCGGTGGAGAGCACCAGAGGCGCGACGCGGAGGGCCGTGAGGCCGATAGCCTGTGCCGTCGATGGCGAGACCATTGTCGATATCGGGTCTGAGTTCTGAGCCTGGATGGGAAGGCTGACTTGACTGTCACAAAGAGGCTCTGTTGCTCAGGAAATTTTTGTATGTGGTTGCGGACGTGGAAATGGACTTGCACATGTGATACGGTTCATCTGTACACGCTCATACCTCAAGGCTTGGATTTCATGGTATTTGTATTGTATCAAGTCTCATGCCATCGGCGTCAATATGACAGCCTATACTCCGCGATGCGGCGTATCATGGACATCAGAATGGTCTGATACATTCGACCTGGGGGCGGAAGGTGATCGCTAACGGTTGCAAGGTACCAATTCGTTCCAGAAAGCAAAGCCGCTCAAAGTAATCGGGTTACCAATGAATCCTGATCCTGCAGCGAATGCTCCATAACCGGCGGGGAATAATTGTTTCCACAATCCTACCGATTTGTGCAGTTGCAGCACGAGCGGCGCAGGAGTTCGGCTACGGAGAACCAGCAGGGTCGTACATATCTGCCCTGAATAGGCACGTATACGCACAGAGTCAGCGGCCATGGGTTGAGGAGCCGGCGACTTTCCTGTTTTGGTTGTCAGCTAGAGGGCCGTGCTAGACGTGTAAGATCTGGGTATTGCTGACGTCCCCTGGCCGTCCCTGCAGACCTTGCCGACCTACGTACGCAGAATTCGTGCCTTACCGAATGAATTCATAAATATGGATAGCAAGGACAATTCATTATGTAGTAGATGTAAGACATGATTTAGAGATTCTTTTTGAAAGGATAAGAGTTACCGAAGAATCATTACGTGCTATAGTATGAATGGGTGACTCACCTGGGCAGTATTACTAAATGGTACTTTGAAAGAATCAAGGCGGACTGCTCAAGTGTGCGCTGGGTTGGCGAAATTTGTCCCGCGAAAGATGTAACAGAAAGATTCACAGTGCTCGGAACGCCTCCCAGTTATGTATAGTTTTGAAGACCGGAAGGAGAACCCACTGATGCACTTGAAGGTGCTGTCACCAGAGCTCTTGACATTTGTGATGGACAGATGTGTAGATTCATTGAGTCTACTCAAGTCTCCCCTCTCCTTTCCACTGTACAATCATAATTCACCGTGACATTCTGTCCTTAGACCTTCTCCGTGGGGGCATCGGGGGCCACACTAAGTGCGTCGAACTTTGGGAACGTTGGCTTTCCATCTGGAGCCACGTTGACAAGTTTCCGGTCGTGAATATACGTTTCAACCCAGCCAATGCTCTGCTCCACATGCAGCCTGCTGACGATTGGGCCTTCGAGAGCCTTAGAAGGTCCTCGGGTGTTAGAGCTAAATATGGACAACGAGACTAGTTGGGCTGAGTGCTCACCTGCATGGTCTGGAACTCTGGATCCGCAGCTACAGCCGGAAGCGTAGCCCAGTCGCGGAAGTAGAACTCAACTTGGACGTCGTAGTCACGAATGACCCACTTGTCACCAAGTTGCGCATTGAGTTTCTTGGATGCCTCGCGGAAGCTGGCTGGCGTGAAGACCTGCGGGGCAACTGAGTATGAGAAATTGCTTTCCCACAAGAACGCAGCACCAGGATGGGAATCGGGGAGGGAGAAGGGGTAATGGCTCAGGTCAATTTGATGGGTTCTCTTACAATTGCGTATGCTTCCATACCGTGGCGTTTGTGTATCTTGGCAGCATGTACAGCATGCTCCTCGGTGACAAAACGGTGCATTTCTTCCTCGCTGCAGTCTTCATTCTTGTAATGAGACAGCGTCATGCGAAGAAGCCGCTGTTTCTTGATGTGTTCCTCATGAGAGCTCATTTTGACGACCAGTAGCCACACTAAATCGTAGACAGGATTAAAGAAAACCTGGACGGCACAGAGCTAGAGGATGGGGATGGATGTCAGGATTCTAGAAAGTGACAAGGAAATGTGCAAATGTCAGGAAAGAATTGCTCTTATGCAACTTGAGTGTAGTTTCTGACATGCATTCCAGGATGGTAGAGTGAAGTCATCTATGAGTTACCTGGCTATTGTGCCAACGAGGCTGTCGATGGATCCGAAGGACATGGGGCCGGCGCCGACGCAGCAGGCCGCCGTGATGCACCGCCGCCGATGTAGACTTCAGGAGTCTCCGTGATGTGTACTCGGACGCCGATGCAGGTGAGCACGCCTAATGCACTCACGGTGCCCATAGGCATTTGCTTACGAACGAATCCATGGGCCATACCTGGTCTACTGTACTGCGTAAGCATGTGTGGGTGTTGCTCCGCAGTGGAGCAGGTAGATGATGGAAACTGATCCTTCAGCGACGTTCTCGGACATTCACGTTGTCAGGTAGTACTCAAATGACAATCTCTCTCTGGACAAGTTTTCAATTGACTTCAGAGATGAAGCCGTTTCCAAGGGTACCTAAGGGTATGTACTTTAGCCCTGTACAAGGCGCCGTAGCAGGATTCGAAGGGCATGAGGCAAGATGTTGATGGATAGGGGCTGATGATTATGTCTATCTTCGCTGGCTAGGGATTGTCTGCTAGGTATGAAACTGACAATGCAACGCGCCCAAAGTCCTGGCGTACTGAGAAACCAGGCACAGCCGTTCAAGTTGGAAGCCTGATATATTGCCTACCTATATTTAAATAGCTAAAAGGCCCCTGAGCAATGGTATACTATTCAAATTTGAGTATTTGGTACATGAATTGAGCTAACTACCGTCGTGTGCAACGCAAGTACTAACGCAATGTCCTGCAGAATGACCCCGCGTGTGCGTGAGTAAGAAGACCAGTGTACTTAGCTTAGCCGCACTGCCCCCTGACCGCCAGACCCTCACAACTTAAAATTCGCCATTGACCTTGACCTTGGCACCAGCGACATCAACTCCAAGCGGCGCCCGCTCGATGCCCCAAACTTTGTCAAGCCACGAGAATGTTCTCTGCGCCGAGTACTGGAAAGCCCCGATCTTGGCCTGCAGCCCTCCATGTGCAATATCAGTTGCAATCCATACTTCCTTCTCTTTCTCCTTCAGGCTGGTCAAGGACTGATAGATCTTGGTCGTGGTGCTAGTCGGGTCGAAGTACCAGCTCGCACCAGCACCTGTGACCAGTGTAGGACACTTGACATCGGCCAAGTATTCCGACCCATCGTCCTTCAGCAGGGTGAAGTCCTTGATACGGTCTACAATTTCTGCCTCCGTCTTGGTGCCAGTGACCCATTTCAGGTGGTTGAATTCCCACCGTGCCTGGAAATTGATCTTCTGCAGCGTCTGAAGTATCAGGTTGAAGACGCCGGCACTCAGCCAGCCATTTGCATATCCCTTCCACAGCGGTGCGGGCATGCGGCCCGACGCAAACGCCTCGAGGCTGTAGAAGCTGTCGATGCATAGACAGGCGTTGATCCGTGGGTCCGCCGCTGCTCGCAGGGCGAAGTAGCCTCCCATGCTAGCACCGGTAACGGCAATGTGGGACAGGTCCAGATCGACTTCTGGATGGAAAGATGCGAAATCGAAGAGGTGATCAAGCACTTTGCCCGTGACAGCTTCCCAGTCAGGCCGCATGGGGAGCTTGTCGCGGCGAAGCACAATTCCCTGGCCGGGACCCTCGAAGGTCAGCACTGCATATCCCACTTCAGGACCAAAGACCGGGTTGATGAAGTAGATCTCCTCTTGGGTCGAGTCTCCTCCGCCCGAGTTGATCAAGATCGGGACTCCAGATCGCCCGGGGATACGCTTGGACTCGTGGGGCAGGTACAGATACCCAGGGAGCTTCAGACCATTCTCATACGGGATTTCCAGGAAGAATGTCTTGCCATCACGGAGTTGCACACCCTTTCGGAAATCCGTGATGGCGCGTTCAATGGTTGGGAGGACTCGCTTGTCGTCGCCAATGGCGCCTTCGTTCAGCATGAACTGCGCTGCCCGGAGGTAGTTGGACGCCCTCAGATATGCTTTACGTGCACTGGCTCGGTCTCCGGACGCCTCCGCCTCGCGACCAATGTCCTCTGCATTGTTGCCCTGCTCCGAGAAGGCCGCGAACCAGCTCTCCGGATCAAGATCTTTGATCTTGCCTGCTGCTTCGAGAGCCTCGCCAATCTCCGCTCCCTCTTGTGGCGCCATGGCCAGAAGTCGGAGGTATTCGAAGTTGAAAAAAGGCGATTTGAAGAAGGTGTGCATGGCGGCCATTGTGTCTGGATAATGCCCACTTCCGAAGTGCAAGTTTGAATTTCCACGAAGTAATGGTGAAATAAAAGGTACACTTAGGAATGTGCCACGCTAAAGGCTTTTCCCAAGTCAGTGGACGGTATTGGGTACCCTGAATATGGGTTGAAGATATATGTGAGTACTATAGAACCCAGAAAACCATCAGCGGACGAACACGCACATCTTTTCTGGGTATCTACTGGCCGTCATACCGCAGGTTGAACCAGCTTATGCTTTCTACCCGAGCAACATCGAACTCCTGGTGGTATCGGCGAGTTGCCGGCGCAGAGTTGGCTGATCCAAAGGTGACCCGGCTTGAATAGGTATGGCTGGCAAGGCGGAGTCAGAATCGTGCCTCACGATGATCCCGACCGGCATTGCGTCAACAGGCTTATTTGCAGGCTGATCTGGGGAAAACGCCGTCCATGTCAATGAATCCGGAAGAATTACAATACTCCGTATAACTGCGTGTGCCTCCCCGGCTTCGCCGCATCGGAAGATGCTGTGCTGCAGTCAGCGTGGAGGCAAATCCTACTCCGTACAGCAAGGGTGCCCCGCGGTTTGAAGTTCCAATCCCTGCGACGCCGATTGTTGGATGGCCATCTGAACGAGAGCGAAATATGAACTTGGCATTCAATGTCTCCACAGTCAAACCACGCATGGATGCCACGGAAGTATTGGTAGTCCTATCACGGCAAGGGCACCGCCGCAAGGATTTCTGACCACCACGGTAGTTGGCAGTGACTACGACGCACGGTGGTCATTTGGACAGCAGTCAGCACCGAGCCCGTGATCCTTGAAATGGGCTGTTATGACCGAGTGGGTCTGACCCTTTGGAACGGAGCGGTTGGGGTCCATTGACATCGGAGACTAGGGAGAAGTGGCGCAGTTGTCGAAACTGAGAACCCCATGCGGTTGTGCTACTGCCGACCTCTCAGCGGCGATGGGATGGTACGAGGCTGATGTCGTCGGCTATAGCTCTACAGGAGAGGATGAGCAGTCCCTGAGCGAGTCTGCGTATGCCACGGTGGAGGCTGGGCCGCCGCCGGACATTTTGCAAATATAAGCGAATTTTGTGGGAGTGAGAAACGATATTTAGCTTCTTCTGAAAACATCCCGCGACTCTTGCAAAGCACGCAGTTGTCATTCATGAATTCATTCCAAGACCTCATTGACTTTGGATTCTGCATCTACCCTGTGTTCGCCTGGAGGTCATGGCGCCCTATATTCAACCCGTGAATGAACCCATCGCCATTATAGGTGGTGCTTGTCGTTTCCCCGGAGGTGCTAGCTCCACATCGAAGCTCTGGAGTCTTCTTGCCTCTCCTACAGATCTGTCCAGACGCGTCCCAGAGACTCGTTTCAATCCTGATGGTTTCTATCATCCAAACGGAGAGCATCATGGCGCCAGCAATGTCACCAAGTCGTACTTCCTTGATGAGGATCCGCGCCTCTTTGACTCGGTCTTCTTCAACACCACACCAAGAGAAGCTGAAGCCATTGATCCCCAGCAGAGACTTCTACTGGAGACTGTTTTTGAAGCCACGGAATCAGCCGGTCTCGACATGAAGAGTCTTCAAGGCAGCGCGACCTCGGTCTACGTGGGGATCATGACATCTGACTACACCGACACTCATGTAAGTAACCCTGACCCAGAAAGCGAGGCCCTAATCAAGTTGAATACCTCGTTTCTGACTGAAACGCTGCATAGGCTCGGGACACGGAATCTTTCTCTCAGTATCAGGCCACTGGCACATCCAGGTCCCTTGCATCAAACCGGCTTTCCTATTTCTTCGACTGGAAAGGCCCGTCCATGACCGTGGATACTGCCTGTTCGTCAAGTCTCACGGCGATTCATCTCGCGGTACAGAGTCTCCGGAACGGAGAATGTCAGCTCGCCTGTGCCGCAGGGGCGAACTTGCTTCTCGGTCCGGATCTCTTCATCGGAGCGACGAGTCTCCACATGATCTCCCCATCGGGCAAGTCCCAGATGTGGGATGCAGATGCAGACGGGTATGCACGCGGAGAGGGTATTGCAGCTGTCTTCCTTAAGCCTCTTTCGAAAGCGCTTCGAGACGGCGACAGAATCGAGGCTTTGATTCGTGAGACTGGAGTCAACTCCGATGGAAGAACCAAGGGCATTACGCTCCCCAGCCCCGAAGCACAAGCTAGACTCATCCGTGAAACCTACAAGAAGTCTGGCCTAAATGTTCTGGATCCGGCTCATCGGCCTCAGTATTTTGAAGCACATGGTGAGTAACGAGCAACATGTCTGCCAACTCACTTTGTCATTGTATCAGATCCAAGCTGACGTTTTCTGCATTTCAGGTACTGGAACTCAAGCTGGCGATCCCAGAGAAGCGATGGCCATCAAATCTGCTTTCTTCCAGTGTGAAGAGACTGACGTAAAGCTTTTTGTGGGTTCGATCAAGACCGTCATAGGGCACACGGAGGGCTGCGCTGGTGTTGCCGGCGTTCTCAAAGCCTCGCTGGCAATGAAAAACAGAATCGTGCCGCCAAATCAGCACTTGAAGAAGCTGAATCCCAGCGTCGCTGTTTCATACGCGAATCTTGAGGTCCCAACCGTTCCGACCAGTTGGCCTGCAGTGGATGTCGGTCATCCTTT
The DNA here is from genome assembly GCA_003671545.1 of Ophiognomonia clavigignenti-juglandacearum. NCBI lineage: Eukaryota > Fungi > Ascomycota > Sordariomycetes > Diaporthales > Gnomoniaceae > Ophiognomonia > Ophiognomonia clavigignenti-juglandacearum. Next base: position 29,317 of record PYFS01003573.1, on the reverse strand, counting down.
GCGAGCAAGCGTCAACAGTTTCGGATTCGGCGGCACGAACTCTCATGCAATTCTTGAGACATATGTCCCAGAAATCCACAATGAGGGCCCATGGGGATGGAAGGGCAGTGAGATGACTGGGATTGACAAGCCTCTCGCGTCGTCCATGTCACCACTCCCATTTCTCCTGTCAGCAAATTCCCAGAAGGCGCTGAGAGCACTGACTGAGAGATACTCGGAATTTTTGCGGTCCAACAAGGTTGATATTGCCCAATTGACTTGGACCCTGCAAGCACGACGTGCTGTCATGTCTCATCGCATATGGTTCACTGGCCCTTCGCAGGAGTCTATTCTGACGGCTATGGACAAGAAGCTGGCTGGAGGTGGACCAGATTTCGGCTACCTCTCTACGTCAATGATGGATGCCAGCTCAAAACCCGCCATCCTCGGGATCTTCACGGGTCAAGGTGCACAGTGGCCGCAGATGGGTCGCCATCTCATCTTGCATTCTCCTAGATTTCGTTCAACAGTCGAAAATCTGGAACAATCCCTCGCCAGCTTGCCTGATCATCCCGAATGGTCACTCACGACCGAGCTCTTGGCAGCGCCAGACGTCTCTCGTTTGAGTGAAGCAGCCCTGGCTCAGCCACTGTGCACCGCGATACAAATCGCGCTCGTGGAAGTTCTTCGGGATGCCGGCATAAACTTCCACACGGTCGTGGGCCATTCGTCTGGAGAAATCGCAGCAGCGTACGCCGCCGGTCGAGTTTCTGCCAACGACGCCATCCGCATCGCGTACTATCGCGGCGTTCATGCCAAGCTCGCTACAGGCCACAACGGCTGCTCTGGTTCCATGATTGCCGTTGGTTTCGGGGTTGACGAAGCGCGGGCCTTCTGCAACTCACCATATATGGCTGGGCGGCTTGCGGTTGCGGCAAGCAATTCGCCAGACAATGTAACGCTGTCAGGTGACGAAGATGCTGTTCAGGAGGCCAAGAAAGAGCTTGATGAGAGGGGGCTCTTCAACCGGGTGCTCAAGGTTGATACAGCCTATCATTCGCATCATATGCAGCTTTGTTCCGACGCGTACGTTCAATCCCTCACCAACTGCGACATTCAGGCTCAGTCAAGCACCGCTGCGCCCAATACCGTTTGGATATCCAGTGTCTACGGGTCAGCTCAGTCCCCGACAAACGAGGAACTCAGATCTGGGTACTGGCGTGATAATATGGCACAGACGGTTCTTTTCGCAGAGGCTCTTCAGCATGCTGTGAACGAGAACATGGCCCACCCCTTCGACTTCGTGCTCGAGATCGGGCCGCACCCGGCACTCCGCGGTCCAACGCTGCAGACCATCAAGACTAAGCTCGGAAACGAACTGCCACATGCTGGTGTCTTGGATAGGAAGAGAAACGATGTATCGGCCCTGTCTGACGCTCTGGGTTCTCTTTGGGCGCAGCTTCCTCCGAGCTCGATCGACTGGGATGGTTACAGGAGAGCCTTTGAGACCCCGTCTCTCGCCAACAAGTCCATCGCGCCCTTCGTTCCGATGGACGGTCTACCGGCTCATCCCTGGGACCACGACGCGGTCCTGTGGCGAGAGTCGCGGCTGAACAAGCAGTTCCGACTTCGCTCGCAACCGCCTCACGAGCTTCTAGGCGTCCGAACAGCGGACGACACCCCAGACGAGCCACGTTGGCGCAACCTGTTCAAATTGGATGAGCTTCCGTGGCTGAAGGGTCATAAGGTTCAGGGACAGATCGTTGTTCCGGGCGCTACATACGTCGTCATGGCTCTGGAGGCTGCAAGACTCGTGAGCGGAGAGAAGCCCATCCGCATGATCGATTTGCACAATGTCACCGTCAAACGGCCCATCATCCTTGACGAAACCTCCGAGGCCACGGAAACACTGTTTTCGATGAAGATCACCAATTCGAAGACAAGTAAAGCGGAGGTCCCAGACCAAGAGGAGATGATCACTACTGCAGAATTCACTCTCAGCTCTGGGACGGTAGAGTCCGGCACCATGAGACGCATCTGCCATGGCGAGGTGAACATCCATACTGGTACGGCTGTGGAGGTTGGTCACCAGATGGACCAACGCACCGAGGAACGGGATCATCCGGGGCTGAGGGTCATGAGTGTCGATCGCTTCTACAAGAGTCTCGCTGAGGTTGGCTTGCAGTACTCAGGACCATTCAGGAGTCTTGTACGCGCCGAGAGACGGATGGACTTTGCTTCCGGAGTGGTTAGGCGCGATATCAGCGACGTGGCGGTACACCCGACATGGCTCGACGTGTGCTTCCAGACACTGTTCGCCGCGTTTGCAGCTCCCGGTGATGAGACCCTGTGGACTGCGTTCGTGCCTAGTCACATCAGGCGGATCAGGCTATTCCCTTCACAAAGTCGAGGCAATCCTGAGCCAAGCTCCACCGTCACAGTTGATTCGTTCTTGACGAGCTTCCGACCGGCGTCGGAGTCAAGCCTACCCACCTTGATGGGTGATCTGGAAATATACCACGGTGCAGCTAAGAACGTGCTGTTACAGATTGAGGATCTGAAGATGACCTCACTGCTCGCCTCAGCCGTCAAGGATGACCGACAGATGTTCCTGAAAACAGTCTGGATGGAGGACATCAGCGCCGGGATGAGTGACGATTGGCTCAACCTGCTCAGCACTAACTCTCACTCTGTCGCTACTGACGAGGTCTTCCGTACGTGCCAGGCACTAGCCCAAGACTACCTGCACAGATTGGATAACACGGGCGTGCCCGAGATCAGGGATTTGGTCAGGCTGCAGTTGAGCCGCCTTCGAGACTCTGTCGATATGGATGGCCAGCCACCCGCAAACGAGGCACACCTGGAAATGTCTCTGATCAAGGAGCAATGGAAGGATAACATCGACGTGCAGCTCTTGTGTGCTGTAGGAGATAGCCTCATCAAACGCTCTGCGGGACACGACACTGCGACAGATCTCACTCACATCGAGGCCTTGTCAGACCGCTGCGTCGCCGCTGGTATGGGAAGCATGGTTCAGCGACAGCAGTGCGCCCGCATTCTCAAGCATATCTCTCACAGGTACCCTCGCCTGAATATTCTGCAGATCGGAGACAGCCAGGTGAATGACATTGACGTCCTTATGTCGGAAATCGGGACAGGTGCGGGCGCGTATACGATTGCTTACTATCCATCCGAATCCGAGTCGTCGTCGAGCACCGAAGATACCAACAAACGCCGTGCTTCGGATCCACGGGTAACGTTCGTTCCCCTCAACCTGGATAAACATTCGGAGGGCTTCAACGTGAATGGGACTGGCTCTTTCGATGTTGTTCTTATTCGCCATGTGCCGAAAGATATTTCCCAGGTCCTCAGTACGGTTCGGGCCAGCCTTCGACCTGGTGGTTATCTCATATCCCTCGCGCCGGTCGCAGAGGTAGTGTGGCAAGACTTCGTGGATGGAGGTATCGGTGTTCTTTTCGCAAACGACCAAAACCGGACGGCTCTGTTGTCTCCCATCCAATGGCACAAATCCCTTGAGGAGAGCGGATTCTCTGGCGTGGACATTGTCTGTCACGATAGCCATCAGGTCGGCCACGCAACTCGGGCGGTCTATCTCTCTCAGGCAACAGACAAGACCATTCAAGCCCTCCGCGCGCCCTTATACGCAGACATTCGTCATAACCGCCTCAAAGACGGGGGAAAAGTCCTCATCATCGGTGGAACCCGCTTGAGCACCAAAAGATTAATAGCAGGATTATGCCCGCTTCTGGCCACGCGTCGCATTGACTTCGTATTGGTCGCGGGAATCGAGAACATCGACACTAGTGACCTGTCCCAAATCGACTCGGTTATCAGCTTGGCCGACATCGACTCGCCAACTCTGCGTCGTCTTGACAGCCTGCGGTTCAACAAGCTGAAGCAGCTTTTCGCCAGTGTCAAATTCCTCCTCTGGGTCACGACGGGTGCTGGGGGCAGCAATCCGTACCATACAGCCATGGTTGGCCTAGGAAGGAGTCTTTTGAGCGAGAACCCTCAGCTATTCATGCAATTTGTTGACCTGGACGAGGTCGACAGGAGCCATGTCATAATTGCTGAGTGTTTCCTTCGTCTTCGCATGGCCGCGTCCCCGGCAATACGCAGCAAGGAGCCGCTGTGGTCGTTGGAACCCGAGCTGGTTGTGTCCGGGTCAAGAATCATGATCCCAAGGGTAGTTCCAGACAAGGACAGAAACGGACGGCTCAACTCGAACAGACGTTCAATCTTCGCGACTGTCGACGTCAAAGACTTACAAGTTGACGGAGACCAGTCGATTGCTGGAGTCTCACTCAGTAAAGTTGCGAGCTCGGGCTTGGAGTCATCAGCGGCAGCTGGTCTGCAGGAGGCAAAGCCTCAAGATACTGTCAGACTCAACGTCAAGTACTGCACTCTCGATCGCATTGCTGTCTGGGCCTCGGAAGCCCCAGTGCACATTTGCCTGGCCGTGATGGACGAAACAAGCACCAGCATGATCGCGCTAACGACCCGCAATGCCTCAGCCGTGTCCATCGGCAAAGACCGCGCCATCATCGTCCCGTCCGAGTTGTTCCCGGCCGGCACCCCTGAGACCTTGTTGCTCTTCGCTTTCCAGTGCGCCCTTCAATGCTTGGTTGCTGTTGCCAGGCTACCGTTCCATGGCGTGGCGGTGGCAATCGAGGCGAAACCGCTCCTTGCCAGACTTCTCCACAAGATCAGTCGTGATACGGGCAGGCGAGTAGTCTTTCTCAACTCTGCTAGTACGCTGACTCGACATGCCCTGGAACATGATGTTATCACGTGGCATCCGTCATCTTCGGATCGACACATCAGAAGCATCCTACCTGATGACACCGGCCTCTTTCTCGACTGCCGCACAGGAAAGAGTGTCTTCGCGGACTCACTCGTGAAACGCCTTGCGGGTGGAAGTCCCATCGTCTCCATCCACAGCTCCCGGCGGACAGTCATATTGCCAACGTCGGAGGTCGCTGTTCTACCGGACAACATCCTGGGCGCGGCATTGGAGCTTGTCAGGTCACTGGGGCTTGCCTGGCCAGCGGATGAAGTGCCTGTTATCCCTGTCTCGACCCTGACAGTGTCATCGCACAGAGTAGCAGAGTCCATGGGCAGCAACGCGATCGTCGACTGGACTCGGGAAAAGCATGTCACCTTCTTACAGAGGCCGTTATCCTCGGCAACCCTTTTCCACCCCGAGAAGACATACATCCTATTTGGACTCACTGGTGACATCGGTCAATCCATCTGCCGTTGGATGGTCGGCAGCGGCGCCAGGCATATTGTCGTCGCCAGCCGTAACCCAGACAAGACTAAGATAGCAGCTTGGACGACAGATCTACGGCGGCGAGGCGCCATCATTAGAATTGAGAGCACTGACATAGCCAAAAGGTCCGATATACAGTTGCTGCATGACAGGATCAAACAATCAGACGCGCCCAAGGTTGGGGGTGTGGCAAATGGTGCCATGGTCCTGTCGGACGGCCTGCTGGCGGACATGACTTTCGAAAGCATGCAGAAAGTGTTCAGACCCAAGATTGACGGCTCAATAAACCTCGACGCAGTCTTCCGCAACGAAAATCTCGACTTCTTCCTAATTTTCTCGAGTCTGTCAGCAATGATTGGCATGCCTAGTCAAGCCAACTATGCCGCCGCCAACATGGTAAGTAACGCTGCGATCTCCAAGCCGGTAAAATCATGATATATTCTGACTCTCAACCTCGCACAGTTCATGGCAGGCCTGGCCTACAAGCGCCGTCAAAGAAATCAAGCAGCCTCGGTAGTCGATCTGGGCATGGTACTCGGCATTGGCTATATCAGCCGGTCCAGAGGAGACAATGTCGACGGCAACGAGGCTGTGGAGGCGGCGCTGAGGAAGCAGAACTACATGCCCATCGCCGAGCGGGATATCCACCACATCTTGACCGAGGCCATCATCGCTGGCAAGAACGGCCGTCCCGAGGAGTGTGAGATTACCACAGGCCTTCAAGCATTCAACCCTTCTGGCACTACTCGCCCAGTCTGGACCACGAATCCCAGGTTTTCGCATTTGATCTCTTCGAATCAGCCAACAGTCTCAAACACCGCGAGCGAGGGAGAGAAGAACCTGAAGTCGGAGCTTGCCAAGGCGTCAGGCGTCGAGGAGGCTGCCCAGGTGGTGAAGCGATACTTCACGTCTTACTTGGCCATGATTCTCAAGGTGAGACAGCTTGTTGTGTTCAAGTTCTGGCATCATGAAAGCTAACACTATCTTTTGCAAAGTTACAACCAAGCCAGATAGGATCCAAGGTGCCAATCATCGACCTCGGCATCGATTCCTTAGTCGCCGTAGAGATCCGCTCGTGGTTGTCGGCCGAGACGGGGCACGATGTTGCTGTGCTGAGACTGCTTGGAGGGGCAACCATCGACCAGAGTAAGATTTCCAAGAGATCCAACCCATCGACCCTGTTTATCAATGTGTGCTAACGATGTAGTCTGCGCCGACGTTGCCGTCAACCTCGTTGATGCTCACCCCGAGGGCGGTAATATTGAACCCTTAACGAAAGCTACTGCCAAACAATCAGTCTTTGAGCACACAAGGCCTGCCAGCACTGAGGATTCGGAGAAATTCGATACTGACGATGAAGCTGGTACGCAGACGCCAGTCAGCAGCACCTCTTCTGTCCTTCTACAAGGCCAAGAAAACGAGCAGTCGATTGCAATGTCAGCATTGCGTGAAGCACCCATGTCGCTCGGACAAAAACGCTTCTATTACCCATCGTTGTACCTTGAAGACAAGTCTGCCTTCAACTGCACAACCTCATACAGTATTAAGGGACCGCTCGATGTGTCTCGACTGTCCACAGCTCTCAAGATGGTCACACAACGACACGAGATCATGAGGACCTGTTTCTGGACGGACGAGGCTACTGGAGAGGGCAAGCAGTTGGTCATGGAGCATTCAAACTTCAGACTCAAGACAATCAACGACCCGTCTGGCGAGCGATCCGCCATGGAAGAGGAGTTCAACCGCATACACGCGCACGCTTTCAATATTGAGCAAGGTGACACTTTTGTGGCGACGCTCAGTTCAGACAGTTCCGACAAGCACACTTTGATATTTGGATATCACCACATCATCATGGACGGCGTGAGCTGGCAGAATTTCTTGCAGGACTTGGCCGATTGCTACCGTCACAACGGAGGCTCTATGAGCCCTGTGGTGGCGCAGTACATCGATTTTGCTCTCAAGCAAAGGAGTATCATCACCAACCACTCTGAGGATTACCTGGAGCGTCTCAACTTTTGGAAGTCCGAGTTTCCTGTGCCTCCTGATCCTCTTCCTCTCTTGCCTCTTAGCAAGGTCTTCACCAGAAAGAGTTCCACGGCGTACAAGACCGTGGAAGTGGTGAGGCACGTCGGGTCCGATTTAGTCTCTCGTCTACGGAAGGCATCCCAGGGACTACGCGCGACGTCGTTCCACTTCTGGCTCGCCGCGTTCCAGGCGATGCTGTACCGGCTGCTGCAGAAAGATACGTCGGACTTTTGCATTGGTATAGTCGATGCGAACCGCTCCGACCCGACGTTCGCCAAGACAATCGGCTTTCTCCTGGAGATCATGCCGGTGGGGTTCCATGTCGACGGGGCCGAGACTATTGGCGCCCTGGTGCAGAAGACCCGGTCCAGAGTTTACTCCACACTCGGACGCGGCAGCGGTGTATCCATCGAAGAGATTGCTCGAGCGTGCGGTGTTACGGGCACGGCCTCAGAGACTCCCTTCTTCCAGACCGTGTTCAACTACCGCATGGGCGCAACTCGGGCGCCAGACCTAGCTGATGGCCAGGTCAAGATGGGGCTTCTTGACTATGCCGACGCCGCAACTCCGTTCGACTTGAGCGTCTCGGTGGATGAAATGGATGATGGCACAGGCATGATTACATTTGCCGTTCAGGAAAACCTGTACGACCAGGCTTCCACCGAGCTGATGGTCGAGACGTACAGGCACATGCTCGAATCTTTCTCGACAGATTCTTCCGTCACAGTGGACCGTGTCGCTGTCTTTCCACTTAAACTACTGCAAGATGCCGTGACAACGGGCTCAGGTGTTGACATTGAAGATGCTTCCTTTTTGACGGAAACTCTATCCGCGCGCATCGCCTCCTGGATTGCAAAAGACCCCAACACAATCGCAGTAAAAGACTCGGAAGGCCGCACAATGACATATAACCAAGTTTCACGCCGCGCAACTGCCATCGCGAACGCACTCCGCCAGGCTGGAGCCTCTCGAGGCTCCCTGATCTGCGTCCTAGCCACTCAAACGGCCGACACGGTCTGCTACATCCTGGCAATTATGCGTCTCGGTGCAGTGTACGTCCCGCTGGACGTCCGGAACAGCTTCGAGCGACTCCATGACACGATTGAGGAGTGCCAGACGCATTACCTCCTCTTCCAGCTGGAGACCAAGGACAATGCAATGAAGCTCAGACGCGATGGCATGAAGTGCCTCAACCTTTCGCTTCTTCCGCAGCAGGATTTGGGGCCGGTTATCGATATCTCGAGACCCGAGGACACCGCTTTCATCTTGCACACGTCCGGGTCAACCGGTAAGCCCAAGGGAATTGCTTTGACACACAGGAACATGGCAATGCAGAATACCTCTATCACCCAGCGTCTAGGCCTTGGCCGGGAGGTTGTCCTGCAACAAAGTGCGCTGGGCTTTGATGCGTCACTCAGTCAGCTCTTCATGTGTCTCGCCAATGGCGGACGACTCATTATGGGCGACAATAGAGGCGACCCGGCCGAACTGGCTGAGCTGGTGGAGAGGGAGCATATCACAGTGACGCTATGTATGGTCTCGGAGATGAGCTCTCTGATCAAGTATGGAGAGGACGCACTCAAGCGATGCACCTCCTGGCGGCTGGCATTGTGTGGCGGCGAGATCTTTACTCCTCAGCTGGCGGAACAGTTTGCCCGTCTGAGGCTAGAGGGTCTAACAGTCTTCAACGCGTATGGACCGACGGAGGGCTCGATCATGGCCATGATTGGCGAGGTACATCTCGCTTTCGAACGTGGTAATGCTGAAGCCGAAACCGCTGGTACCAACAACGTGAATGTTGGAAATGTAAGCAGTCAACACTCGTTTCTCATATCCAAGAGCCTTGTCAAAGGCCAACCGAGTCTAATGATCATCTTCGCAGGCACTGCCAGGCTATGCTGTGTACATTCTCGACGACCAGAAGCAGCCACTGCCCGCAGGCATTCCCGGCGAGGTCGCCTTGGCCGGTCCTGGAGTTGCGATCGGTTACCTGAACCAGCCAGACTTGACGAGTGGCAAATTTATATCAGACAACATCTCGACGCGACCCGCTGACAGTCCCGGATGGGATAGAATATATCTCACCGGCGATAGAGGCCAGCTGACACAAGACGGGCGCTTTCAGATCATGGGACGCATCGACGGCGACGGACAGGTAAAGCTGAGGGGCATCCGCATCGAACTGCCGGAGGTGGTCCACGCCGTCGTGGATGCATCCCAAGGTGAGCTCGTCGATGCTGCTGTGAGCGTCAGGGGCAAAGGCCCCGGCCAGATGCTTGTTGCTTTCGCCGTTTTCTCGACAAAATCCTCCGGCTCCAGGGACGAGCAGCAGAAGTACCTCCGGGATCTACTCCAGCGTTTGCCTCTGCCCCTGTACATGCGTCCGGCGCTCATTGTGCCAATTCAGAGTTTGCCCGTCACAGCACGGGGAAAGCTTGATACGAAGGCGTTGGCGGCGATGCCTCTCCCGGAGTTTTCTGGGCTGGAAGACGCCGGGGAGGAGAACGAGCCGCTGAGTAACACCGAGTTGCGACTGAAGCAAGTGTGGCAGGAAGTCCTCTCCGAAGTGGGAGTTAAAATCAAGATCACGAGGTTTTCAGACTTCTTCTCAGTGGGCGGGAACTCGTTGCTGTTGGTGCAGCTCCGTGTCGCCATCCGCAAGGCCTTTGCAGTCAACATACCTGTTGTCAAGTTGTTCCAGCTCACCACCTTGGAACGCCTCGCCGCCCACATTTCCGGTGGCAGCAGTGGTGCCCTACGAGAGCATTCTCTGGACTGGGATGCGGAGACTTTGCCAAGTGCTTCACTCGTTTCCAGCCTTCAAAAGTGGGCTGGGCGTACAAGGACAACCTCTCCAGGCGAGTCTCTAACAGTTATCCTCACAGGAGCCACTGGCTTTCTTGGTCGCGCCATCCTGCACAAGCTTGTGCAGAGCTCCCGCGTGGCTCGCATCCATTGCCTCGCCGTCCGCTCCCGACCCCTTGCCATCTCATCACCTAAGATCGTCACCCATCCCGGCGATCTGGCCCGACCCAGACTGGGGTTATCAGAGTCCGAGGCGCAAGCCGTCTTCGCGAACGCAGATGCTATCATCCACAATGGCGCCACGGTGTCACACATGCAGAGCTACCACAGCCTGTGGAAGCCGAACGTGAAGTCGACCAGGGAACTGGTGCGGCTGGCTGCCGAGTACGGCGTCGGCACGTCATTGCCGGCGTTCCATTTCATATCAACGGGCGGCGTGGCGCATCTGTCCGGGCTGGACGTGCTTCCCCCTACCTCGTTGTCAGCCTATCGGCCCCCTGAGGATGGTAGCGGCGGATATGTGGCGACCAAGTGGGCGAGCGAGCGCTTCCTGGAACGGTGCTTCGAGACGCTTGTTGGCGTGCCATCGCCAAAGCAGAGCCGGACGGATCCCATGTGGACGGTCGTGATTCACAGGCCTAGCAGCATCACTAGCCGCGACGAGGCCGAAGTGCCCTCAAGCGATATCACGCACGCTACCATGAGGTACTCGCGGCTGCTCAAGGCAGTTCCGGACCTGAGCACTGCTACGGGGTCGTTCGACTTCGTTGATGTAGGGACGGTGTCTCGGCAGATTCTAGACGAAGTGATCGGAGGACAAGGGCCCTTATATCAAGCAACGGAAGTAGGGTACAGGCATCAGAGTGGCGAGATGGTGGTGCCGATCCAGGACTTGCGGCTGTACCTGGGACATTCGAAAGAGACGCCGTTCGAGGTGAAGGATATGGACGCGTGGGTTGAAGCTGCTGTCTCTGCCGGCATGGATCCTCTAGTCGGGAGTTTTCTTGGGGCGTCGAGAGGCCGCATCCATATGCCTCTGCTTCAAAAGTCTACATAGCCTTTTACATTACTCAACCGATGCATAGCAGAGTTCGTAAGCTAACTGATTTGTGAATCTTTTCCTTGTATATATCTTCAATAGCTTCAAAACGAATATTCTATCTTTAAATTCTTTCCCATATATTCAATCTTTTACAAACTAGCTTTCTTCCTCCTTGCATTTGTAACGAAGTGAAGCCCTGAATAGTACTGGAAATAGCTAAAACAAGACTCGGCCCGCGAGCTCCGCTTGCGAGGCCTCGTCTTGCTCCAGCGGAGGGCGATCGTCACGTCACTCAAAAGAAAACAACACTCAAAAGAAAATGTGACGGCACATACATAAAAAATTCCCAGGGGACTGCGGGGACACGCCCGTTGGGGGGCCCATTATCCTCCAGCCCATCTTAGCCAACATACCCTTATAAGAACCAAAAACGGCGCTTTGGCTTCGGCTTTATCGACGGCTTCCTCGACCGAAATAAACCATAGCCCGGCCATTCTTTTATCCAGTATATATCGAATTTACGTTTTATAATCCCATTCCCCTTCTAGTAATCCCGTCCCGTTTTCTTTTTTTACCTACTTGTATATTTTACTTTTATAAACCTCGTTTAACCCGTTTTAACCGCTATTATTCCAATCCGCCCATTTTATATTATATACCTTATTTATTAGAAATATTGTAATAATACATCTAACGAAATATAAAAAACTTTTAATTTAATTGGAAATTATATTTAATATAATATAACCCGGAGATCCTGTTTATGAAATCCAAAATTTTATTTCTAAAAAATTTATTGCTTATTAAGCCTTATTCGCTTTATACGATCATTAAAATATAGTTTTAAAAAAAACACTATTACTATCTATATTAAATTATAAAAAATATAGAATATATGTATATATCCATAATATAAAATAAAATAAAATTTGCGTTTTATTCGGAATTCATATATTAATTAATTAAATATTATTCAGTTTTAATGGTAAATTATGATATTTATATTATTTCCTCCAAATTATTATAATATTACGCTTATCAATCTATCTCGAAATTAAATTAACTATATATCTAATAATAAAAATAATTCCGAAAACGACGACTAAAAATAAATATAATACCGCTTTAATTATAATTAACTATAAACCGGCTATAATAGCTATAACCGAAAAATAAAAATGCTAATTTTAGCAATATCTATTAATACCGCCGATTTTGATAGCCTTATCTCCACTACCGAAAAAAAACCAAAATATTATATTGTAAATAGCTTGCTATTAAATGTAATAATAATATTATATCGACCGGCTAATATAGAAATAAAGCTATTATTATTATAACTATACCTTTCCCCCCGGCTTTTGATCTACTATTTAATATATTATCTAATTTGTTATGGATTAAGCTTACGGCTATGCCTAGGCTCTGCGTAACAGTCAGGGGGTCCTCTAAGTCCTTCATATAATCTCTAATACACAGCCTAGTCGGCTGCCTTACCTTTATTTAACATCTTCAGTAATACAAACATTTAACACCTATTCTATTGTTCTTATTATTATATATACTTTTGGGTCGGACTATAATATTTCCTGAAGATCTTTTTGCTTTTAACCCAATATAATTGACTTTTTTTCCCCCTGCGCTATCGCCGTTATATCCGAATTTCGCCCCTATCAAGTTTTGCCGGCGACGCCCGAATTAAGCAATAAATCTAATACCGGAGTGGTTATTATACTACCGGATTAACTACGAAAAGTCCGGTATAAGATCTAGATCGACGGCGATACGATCGGCCCCGTAGCTTTATAATTCTATTATATTTATATACACTTTGGAATTAAAAAGGCGAACTTTAACGAATATATATACGGAATCGAGGCGGCCCGAGATTTCGGGGGATAATTCGTTATATTAATCATATTTATCGCGAAGGAAGACGACCTTTATCGTGCAAAAAGGCTAAGCTTAGCTTAATTATAATCCGTCAAAAAAAAAATATAAAGGTATAGGAGATAATAATTTAATATATTTTTCGGTAAGAATTCCGGATATAAGAGGTTAAAGGTGTTTCGTAGCTAGATAATATAAAGATTTTAATATTGGCTATTATTATTACGCGGACGGCTCGGGACCGTTTCGATTAAAAGAAATAGCCTGCGATTTGTATAAAATTTACAGACCTCCTATAGATCTTTAACGGGGTATTTAATAATATAGCTAAATAAACGATAAGTTTATAAACTAGTAACTCGATAAATATAAAAATTGACGTTATAAATTTAAGGGAAACCTAAAAATGCTTTATTTGCAATTAAATTAGCTAATTAAAGAAGGATTGCCTCCGGAGGAAAATATAACGATTTCGGATTTTACAAAAAAGTAATAACCGCATTAATAAATAATAAATAGATCGGGATAAAGTATATTGGATATATAGGAATAGATTTAATGCGGAAATTTGTTTATTAAAAGAAAAAGGTAGGAAAGATAAAGATAAATAGAGTATTTTTGTATTATAACGGTGAACTAGAGCATAGCCAATAGGGCCTACGCAATGGACTCGCCAAAAGATGTTTTGACGTCTGACTTGACGGCGCTATTGAAGCCGGTAAGGAGAATCGGAATCGGGATATATACAAGCTCAAAAGCATATAAACATCCTAATCTAGAATAATCACATTCTGATTAAAGTTAGGGGCATCAGAATCAGATGATATAAAACAAAAAGTAAAAGAAAATATTAAAAATTAAAATCAAGGCCTAAAAAAAATCATTAGTCTAATTGCTTTATATCCGTAATTCTATTCTAATCAAGGCCTAAAATATCTTATTTTTACCCCCAAATACACCTATTACACCCTGCCCCAATATATACCACTTTTCGAAATCTAAAGCCTTTACCGAGGAATTTCGAATTAAAGCTAGCTCTTTATTTTACCCGCAATTTATCTTTCCTTTTATATAACCCTTTTAATTACCTTTCTAACCCTTTTTTCTTTTTACTCCTCCTAAGTAAACTCATATATTACGGGGGTATTTAATCATTTCTCTTAATCTTAAAATTTAAAGGTATAATAAAATAAAAGCGTAATATAATTCCTATTTGCGGCAATATCAATCAAAAGCCGAATAATAGATTTATTAAGCTTAATAATGCTAATTCGTCGTCGGAATTATATAGGTTTAAAAGGGCTTAGCCGGATTAATAAATATATAAGAATAAATATATTTATTAAAATAATTCTATCCGAATCCTTATCTAAGCTAATATTCTTCTCCCTTTAAAGTCTTCCTTTATAGATAGACTTTATCAAATTTATATCCTTTTTATAAGTAAAATAATAACGACCGTATAGCTTATAATCGATAGATTTAAACTTTCTATAAATAAAACTCCTATTTTTCCCGAACTTATCCCTCTCATTTTTAAAACTTAATATTAGCGGTTGAAAAGCGAATTCCCAGAAAAGTTCAATTTAACCGGCAATCTATTCTTAAAGCTTATAAAGAGGAATATTAGATTTTCCAAATTTTAACCGGATCATTCGAAATATATTAACTATATTAATACGCTCTTTTTCTTCCGTATTAAATGCTTTTCGATATATAACGCTAAAGATCCAATCGTTATATCATATACAATTTTAATCCGGTTCCTAAAAAAAAACTTTAATTTATTGATATAGCTCGCGTTATCAATTTGCTTAATCATATAAACCCATCTTAATCAACCTTTTTAATTAAACCTAAGACCCGTATAATAGCCTAAAATAATCTCTAAAACCTTTATTTTCTTTTACTTTATTTCGAAAACAAAATCTATTAATTTAATTGTCTTTATTTCCTTATTACAAATTCATATTTCAAAATATTATTATCGGTAAATAATAAAAGCGATTCAACGAATATTTAGATTATTTTAAGCTATTTAGATCGGAAAGGTTAAAGCTTTTTTTTTAGCTAAATCGAAAAGAGCTTAATATAACATTATGATTTTGCTTTCGATTAAATCCAAAAACTACCAATTAGCTAAATTAATTATATCGAAATTAAATATTAATTCCCTTTCGCTAATCGCCATTTCGGCATTATAAAAACCACTTATATAAAAAGCAACGGGTATTCCTAAGATATAGCCTTTTATTTAACTTTTATAACAAAACTAAGCGATTATCGGGAAAAAATATAAAAAGAAAAGAGTATATTATCTCAAAATCATATCTCCGGCGTAAATCGGGCGTATATCTATAGGTGCATATTATCAAAATACACGATTACGTAATCAATATGATTACATAATTAAATATATATATGAACTATAACAAATACTATAGTGCAAAAATAACGATAAAATATAAAGAACTGGCTGAGATATAATAAAATATACAAAATATAACCAAAATAGAATAATTATTTAAAATTCAATAATTAGCCAGCCAAATAAGGTTTAGACTATACATCTATATCTTATAAACACTATACTATAATATAACTATAAGTTATGTTTGGGTCTGATTACGTAAGCAGGTTACGTGGTAGAGCTATCTAGAAACTACCAAAATCGCTATTACTAGAATAATTATATTATAACTATAAATCGGTTATTTCTGGAAGATTCTGTTTGTATCATCATTATAATTCATGATAACTCATTCTTAGTCATATAATGAAGCTAGTCCTAAAGTGGCTCAGTTATAGCTTTTATCGTTAGCTATTTACTAGCTGATCAAAAGACTTAAAAAACTATATATATCACGGTTCTCTCCTCGTTTTAGCTATTTTAATTAGCTAGAAAAACAACGTAATAATATAAAGACTATATTCAACCTATCTATCGCTTATTCTACTCTTTGATTGTTTATTACACTAGTCTCTTTTTGGCTTAGCACCCTTAAACCTACAATCCTATATACGATCTTTCCTTTTATATAATCTAATTTATTAATAGACGTTTTTTTATATATCGAAAATTTAATTTATAAAAGATTTATAGTAGATTCCCTATAAAAAGTTATTACATTCGTTATTCAATATTTCGAAGAGAAGACGGGTAATATATATAACGAATTAGTTAGGCGCAATATTTAAAGAAAGATTATTATCGTTTTAAAAATCGTTTTTAATAAAGCGGTTAAAGATCTATCCGAATAGCGCCTTTTCAGTATAAGATCAATCGGGTAGATTTGCTTTTTAAAAAGTATTATTATCGTTATTTCTAGATATCTTTAAGATAATTATCGTTATCAAAAAGGGTGGGTTAAAGAAAAGAATTTAGCCCTAAAACTCTAATTTAGCGTATATTGGCGTTGGTAATATATATTCGATATAAATTATATTTCGTTTAAGGTATTTATCGTTACCGAAACTTAATAAAAAAAGGTTCTATTTAAACGTTAAAATATAAAAGATATTTAAATAAACGAATATCCGGCGTTTAATAATGGTTTATCGTGTTTATTGTTTATAGAAGCGTATTCTCTTATGTAATATTTAATTATAGCCGACCTCGGTCTATAGTATAGTCGTTAAATAAAGAATATTTATTAACGAGGATTAATTAATAATCTTTTTAGTATTATGGATTGAGCTTACGGCTATGCCTAAGCTCTACGTGTTAGTCAGGGGGGCTCTCCAAGTCCTTTATATTAGTTTCCAGTGCATACGTTACTCATTTGCCTTACCTTTACTTAGCATCTTCAGTAATACAACCATTTGGCACTCATTCTGTTGTTCCTACGAGTATTGTACACACTCTTGGGTCGGACCATAATATTTAGGAAAGCTAATCGGTAAAGCTTATTAATAATAGCGTTCCTCGAGAAATAGCTATTTTACGAATCTATGATATATATGATAATTATTAATTAGTGTTGATAGGGCTTAGGGTATCGGTATAGATAAAATATATATGTAATCAAATAATATTGGTGGAGTGAGTAAATTGTCTAGGTCTAAGTGGGTAGATTAAAATAGGTAGCCAGCTATTTAAGGTGGAAAACGGTTCTATAAATCCCAAATCAGCCAGCCGAGGAAATAGTGATTCGTGTGTCTGAAGCCCTCGTCACTATGATCGGGCTGGTCCAACAGCCGGGCTGATTTGATTCTGTGGCGGACCGATTTGACTGTGGGGAGTAACATTCGAGGTTCGTCCGGCCAAGGATTTCAATTCGCGTATTTACGCTCCACACACTCTCGGTCCGTCACGGCGCACTGAGTCACATCCAGGTCGGCCCGCCCTCGCCAGTTTTGAGGCCGGGGAGGAAGAGAATGTCCATGAATAGGAGGAGGAAGACGAGGCTGGGATGCGAAGAGGAGACGACGCTGCTCGAGTGCGTAGAGGAGGCCGAGGTTAGAATCAATGTAATTACTTCTTGCGGAACCTGTACAGCTTTATCAGACTGTTAAGTATAATGAAGGAGTCAAGAGAGGTCCCCGTTCTGCTTCCCTTTGCTTGATACTTACGTATCAGGTTGTAGCACCAAGTGTTGTGTATGGCCAGGTGGGAGGGCCCTTGCAAGACGGCGCGGCTGAGCTGCTGGTTCCGCTGTTCCGCTGCGTTTGAAATCCACTTAAGATACATAGTACGCGGACCCTGGGTGGTCGGTGGTGCAGAAGTTTGCAGTATGTAATATTTTCGCTGTTAGTATGGCGCCATTGACCAGGTACATAGTGCAAGTCAGATAACTCCGGGACACAAGATCGAAAATTCCTCTGCATAGTACCGAATACCATGGTTTTACCACAGTATTCAAATTCACTTTAGGGCGTGGTGTTTCCACTCCTGTTCCCACTTTCTTCCCTTGCAACACAGAGCATCAACCGAACATTGGCCCAGATGTCCGGGTAGTGGGCGGATGGGGTACTGGATACATCCAATTGAATTAGAAGCCTTCGGGAGAACCTGGCAGTTCTGAGCTGAATGTTGTCCTGGAATACCAGCAGACAGCCTGACTTGCCCTTGCGGATCGATACCGGTGAGCACGTCAAATGCCCGACGATAATGTAGATGCATAATAGCTTCATAAGAAGAACGACCGCGCCACTTTCTTGGCCGCCTTCCAGGTTACCTCGTCAGTCAAGCTTTCCCACTCCGTCCTCGAATCTGCTCACAATCAGTTGACAGTCGGTGTGGCGCACATACCGACAAGATGGATGACCAGCACCCGGATCTCAAGACTCACAATGTTGAACCTGTACGCAACGAAAAGGATGGTCACGACTTGATCGACTCGCCTGAACTTAGTGGCCAGCACGTGGATTTGGACTACATCGATCCCAAAGAAGAACGGGCCTTCCTCTGGCGGCTGGACTTGGGTTTCCTGACAATAGGATTTGTTGGCTATATGTTCAAATACCTGGATCAGATCAACATTAGCAACGCATACGTCTCCGGTCTAAAAGAGGACTTGCAGCTGTACGGAAACGAGCTGAACTACTTCACCACCTACTTCAAGTAAGCCCACAAACACAGTACAGTGTCTATGAATGAGAGATGACCAGCTCACATAATCATAAGCATTGGATACATCATCATGTTGTTCCCCTCCTGCATCATCGTCTCTCACTTCGGCCCGTCCAAGTGGCTTCCAGCCTGCGAACTGCTCTGGGGTGTTTGCACCTGCTGCCTGTCCCTGGTCACCAGTTACAAGCAAGTCTATGGGCTTCGATTCCTCATCGGGTTCTTTGAAGGTACCGCGTGGCCCGGATACAACACCCTGATAAGTCAGTGGTATCTCCCTCACGAAGTTGCTCTCCGGATGGCCATCTATAACATGGCCCAGCCCGCTGGAGCCATGCTATCAGGCGCAATGCAGGGCGCACTATCGACCAACTTTGAAGGCCTGCATGGACTGGCCGGGTGGCGCTGGGCCTTCATCATCAATGGCGTCTGTACTATTGTCATTGCCCTCGCAGCATTCTTCATCTTGCCGGGTTACCCTGATCGGCCAAATCCACTGTCCAAGTTCTACCTCACGCCCAGACATGTCGAGATTGCACAGGCGCGGGCGCGCCGTGTGGCTCGAAAGCCCCAGGTTGGCATCACGGTCAAGAGCTTCCTGCGCTGCTTCACGCACTGGCAGCTATGGGCCGTGATGATTGCTTGGCCGTTTGGGGGCAACACCCAGCCCACGAACTATTTCAACCTCTGGCTTAAGTCACTGACTAACTCGGACGGCTCGAAGCGTTACTCTACTGCGATGTTGAACTATCTGCCCATTGCCGGTCAGGCTGAATCACTCATCACTCAGGTGACGTTCAATGGTTTGAGTGATTACTTCGGAGTCCGATTGCCGTTCCTATTGAGTCACTCCGTAAGTCTGCCCTCCTCAAACACGCTATGTCACACATATTGATAAGTCGACGCATGTCTACTGCAGGTCATCAGCATCACTTCGCTCATCATCTTAGCGCTCCGACCTGCCAATGAGCACATCTACATGGGTAAGTGCACACATTCTAGACATTTTTGGTGCCTCGGGCTATACTTATCCGTAAAGATATTCCGGGGCACGTGACTGCACCCGCTAGTCGGACATGCTGACAATTCATCGGTAGCTGGATGGTATCTCAACTACAACGGCTCTATGGCAACCATGCTTGTGTGCTCATGGGCCACCCAGCATCTCGAAGGACAACCCGAGCTACGTACCGTTATGTTTGCTAGTGGCACGGTCGTGGCTTATATACTGAGTGCTTTTTTGCCCCTCGCGGCGTACCCTGCTTCACAGGCACCCAGCTGGCGTATCGGCGCGAAGCTGTACCTGGGATTCGCAGTGTTCGTAGTGCCGGTGTACATAGCGATGCACTTTGGCTTTCGATGGGAGCAGAGAAGGACACGGAGCGT
Source organism: Ophiognomonia clavigignenti-juglandacearum (assembly GCA_003671545.1). NCBI lineage: Eukaryota > Fungi > Ascomycota > Sordariomycetes > Diaporthales > Gnomoniaceae > Ophiognomonia > Ophiognomonia clavigignenti-juglandacearum. Next base: position 9,325 of record PYFS01003573.1, on the reverse strand, counting down.
GGCGAAGTGACCTTGCCTAGGTTCTTCGAGAATGTCGGATGCACAAGATACGGTCGCATAGTACCTATGCCCTGAGATTCTGAGGCATTGGACGCCTATATCATATGGATGGCCCGAACATATGTCCGCATACTATGTCAAATATGCATATAAGATCGGGAGGAGGCCGAGATCTCGGGAGCTGACCTCACCTGATGCCGAATGGCGTGTCACCTCACGAAGCGCATCGGAACCGCTTTACATGAAATTAGATTTAAGCCTCAAAGGACTCGGATACTATTTCCAACTATACGATAGTCATGATCCGCTTCTTAGTCGCCTTCAAACGGACACCTTGTCTCCCCCAATACTAGATGCCTGATCCGAACCACGCTCAAACTCTATGATATACGAGCGATCAGCCCTAATGCCCTCGCCATCATAGCGCTTTAACAAGTCTCGTTGATCTGAGTTGTATTCGTCAGTTCTCCTGCCTCGGCCCTGTCCGCGACCCCCTGCTTGAGCGTGTATTGTAGTTAGGCTGATTCCAATATCTGTGGGATTGGAGAATGCGTCGTGTCGAAGGCGACGACCATTAGGTAGGCGACCAATAGTGACAATATCGTCAGTGTTCGGGATTTGCGAGGGCTTCTGGGTGCGGCTTATGTATATAAGGTAGAATCTCCGAAGATGAGGGAGTGAAGGTGCAATCAAGCCGATGCCCGTCTCGATATGAGAGCATAGGACAATCATGGCGATCCAGTCTGAGAGATACATCGTTAGTAGAAATGCTACAGGGACTCAAGGGAAGGACGTGAACCGACAATGCTGATTCTCTGTATTGCTGTAGCGCTGGACGAAGGGAATTCTGACTATCGTAATTATGGATGCTCTGTCCGCAACCAACTGCGGTCAGCAACATGCAGCTCACGGTCACAAAGTTCCTAGGTCATCTTCCAAACTTACGCGGATCCCACTGAAAGCATAGTGAGTATTTGTAACTTCTGCTGTGAAGGCATGGCGGATTTCCACAACACCGCGGCTGGTATCGCAACTAACGTTGCGTCGATGATAATGACAGCAACAGTGGCAATGTAGCCCAACGAGACAAATATCTCGATTGGTGCGCATGTAGCTTTGCCTTCAGTGACTAGCTGAGGCTTCCACTGTGCCTCCAGCGGTTGACACTGGACCAGTGTGCCAACGAAGGTGGCAATGAAGGCCAGAGTGATGATGCACAACAAGCTGTGTATGATGTGTCTCAGGATCTGTCTTGTCTCAACGATACGAAGAAGCGTGATACAGATAGACGCCTTGACTAGACACATTGGAATTACGTAGACACAGAGCCATGCTGTATGAATCCTTTTACTCTGCTCGAACTGCCACTGGTTAAGCTGCTTGTCGACGGTTCCGATACCAGTAAGTTCTGCGGCGGTGGCAACACCAACTGCTGCTGCGTAGGTTACCTAGATATCAATTCAAGATTGTCAAAAACGTACGGCATCTAGATGGGGGACATCCTGATACTCTGGCCAAACTCACACATCCTGATGCCATGAGCCAATCGTCTAAGCTAATCGCTCGGTCAACAACGCGGACGTGGATCCGGATTATGGTGAAGAAGAAACCGAGTGCCAAAAACACGCAGCAAGTGGATATGACCGCCAGAGGCAGATCCACTGGTTCGATTGTTCGAGCGTTCGGGTCAAGGTCCGGGTTCCACGACATTTTTTAACGAAGCCAATATATATATGGGCTTTCCTTCGTTGGAGTCGTCCAGCAGAGCAACAAGAATGTGGGATCAGAGGGTTGGGTTCGATCAAATGTTGCATGGACCAACCTTTCTGCAAGTCTGGGAGATGCGAATAAATGTGAGGCATCGCGATTCGCATGTAAGCATCTCGAGGAGTATCGAACCGCAGCGGGTGCTCAAGTGGCGACTACTTCATGCCCAGATTGCCAGATCGGCCGTAACGACCATTCCGACCTAGTGTGCGCCAAGAAAACGGCAAAATATATGTGGAGACCAGTTGCAACGAAAACTTTACAGTCGCTGTTCGTGATTTCCATCTCCTGATGACCTCGGAGAAACTACCCAATATGCATCCTGGTATACGGGATTTGGATCCCTGCGCAGTGCGCATGAGCATCTGGATGACAGTTCCTCGGCATAGCTAGGAGCTTTCAGCGTCACCGAGTACAGGATATAAATAGGATCTGAAGTATTCTTCAAGCTTTTCATGTTCGGCTACACCCTAGCAATTTATACCTGTTACGGCGTCTGGCGATTGCATGCCTAGACCTGCAGACTCCAGGAGGCGCTCAGTTGCTCTCACCTGGGCAGTCATGCTCGCCCGGGGGTGAGAATGCCTAGCAGGGCAGGCCCGACCTGATGTAACCCAACGCGGAGTGTTCCATACGCACATGGTATCTTAGTATCTAAGCTAGAGCCGTTTGCAGATTACCGGTCTGCCGTCCAACAGCACCGGTATGCCAGGGGCAGAACTGAATTGGTCTCCACTTTCGTGCTGCTGTGCGAATTGATAACTACATGAAGCTAAACAAACTTTCTTGGGTCAAAATACCTCTTGCTAGCGTACGACATGTCTTCGAGTAGCTCTCCATGATCCGGTGATTCCAGTCCAGCCGTTTCAAAAGTTCAGCATCGTACTGCAGCTACCAACAAGGCCAAGATCTGCGCGCCTGACAATGGGATATCACGATTTCATACTTGGAGCAACGGTGTTGTTTGCTTCAGGACTGGCCTGCTACCTGTTGAAAGCTCTCTATAACATCTCACCATTCCATCCACTCCATAAAATACCCGGCCCAAGGCTGGCTGCAGCGACGTATCTCCCAGAATTTTACTACGATGTCATGCTCGGGGGCAGGTATACGCATGCCATCAAAGACATGCACAAGAAGTTCGGTATGTATAGCCGTCTCAACCTTGATCCTGACTTCGCATTCGCCGAATTAAACTCCCGTTGGCAGGCCCAATCGTTCGCATCAATCCATGGGAGATCCACTGCTCGGATATAGCATTTGCCGATGAAATATTCGCACTCGGGGGTCGCAGGAGAGACAAGCCCATTCATCACATCAATGGCTCGGGGTAAGCAGCCCACTGCCTGCTCGTGTTGCCTAAACCGACCCAGACACATTACCTGCACAGAAGCTGAAATTTCTCTCAGCGTCGGCCAAACAAACACCTTTGGTGCCAAAGAACATGACCTCCATAGGTAGGTTGAAAGAAACCAACCAAAAAAAAAAAAAAAAAAAAAAAAAATGCTGGTGGACTCCATTAATGTTGGATATAATGATAGATCACGACGCGCGCCGTTGGCGAAGATGTTCTCACACGGCATGATCGCCCAGTTGGAAGGGGACATCCACAAATTCGCTACACGCCTCTGTGACAAACTCTTGAGTGAATCTCATCAGGGACCCATCGACTTAACCGTGGCCTATAGCTGCTTTACTTCCGATGTCATCTTCGAATACTGCTTTGGGGAGAGCAACGGCTTTCTGGATCAGGATGGATGGTATCCCAACTTCCGCGAGCCAACCATTGCCATGATAAAGCACACTCTGCTTTTCAAATTCTTCCCATTCTTGGTGGGCTTGCAAACAATAGCGGTCTGGTAAGTGTGGTCGATCCCTTTGCACTCCTTAAATTGGTCAAGGTACTCTGTGCTCGCCCGGATCCCATCCACAGTGGAAGGCCAGCACTTCGCAGGCGATCTCACGTAGCATTGTCTGCTTGACGCAAGCGTTGAGAGAAGAACTTCTACTAATGATATCTGACACTTGTTAGGTTTTTAGATTACCTGCCGAGAGACATGGCATTTGTCATACGCTCCTTGAAAGTGACGATACCGCAGCGCGCAATCGATACCAAGGAAAAGCTGGATGCTGGGGTTCACTTCGAACGGCCGACGATCTTTGAGACCCTTCTGACATCCGATCTGAAAGGAGACGAGAAACGACCGGAAAGACTTGGAGATGAGGCGACGACGGTAGTAGCCGCAGGGACGGAGACGACAAGCTGGACCCTGACTGTCATCACGTACCATCTACTCGACAAGCCTCACCTCCTCAAGACACTCCTCCAGGAGCTTCAGTCCCATATCGAAAACCCCAAGGACTTGCCACGATGGACAGCCCTGGAAAAACTCCCCTACCTCAACGCTGTCATCCAGGAGGGCCTCAGGCTATCATATGGCGTTTCCGGACCCATAGCGTTAGAGGCGCCTGACGAGGACCTCATGTACCGGGGCGAGTTTCAGAAGAAGAGCATCGAGATACGAATACCCAGAGGGACTGCTATGGCAGTTTCCAACTTCATAATGCATCACGACGAAAGAGCGTTTCCAGACTCGCATGCTTTCAGTCCCGAACGATGGCTGGATCAGAGCAACAGGAAGAACTTGGAAAAGGCAATCAATACCTTCTCCAGGGGACCACGAGCCTGCATGGGTAAAAAGTAAGTGGAGTCCTTCCTTGTCAAGCAGACTAGGTGAAGAGAAACTGACATGCTCGCTCGTTTGGCTCGATAGTTTGGCCTTGTGTGAACTTCACCTGGCTCTAGCCGCCCTGGCCTTACGTGTGATCCCCCGCATGAAACTGTACGAAACGACTGAGAGGGATATAGCTTATGATTATGACAGTAAGACTGTTCCTGGTGGCTTCGAAAATGACCCAAGCGAGCTCTGTTGGACTGACGATCCCAATTTACAGTGACGGTCCCTATGCCGGTGACCGAGAGCAAAGGCGTCCGCGTTAGAATCGAGTAGGCGTATGTTCGGGTTGGAGCACTTCCTGGCAATCTGGGACGCCCTTGAGAAGAGACGTGGGAACGATGTACAGGTCCTTGAAGCTAGCCCTGGAGGATAAGATGGTTGGAGATAAACCAGTGCAACAGCCTCCCATCCAGGTAGGTCATGATAGACAGATACTTAGACTCTTCCAAAAATCATCCTAAATTTGAGAAGGAATCTGTATCTACGGTAAAAGACTGGCAGACGATGTTGAAATGCTGAACCATCGCACAGCTGAGGCAATCGCGTCAGGGGGCAGTGCAGATATCTACCAAAGTCGTAAAGACACGGGGCCCCTAGGCTTACGTGCACTGGCCCCCTGACCCGCCCAAGCTTAGGTGAGTAAGTCGTCTCGCCATCACGTTGCCCTTCCGGGTACTGTTCTATTATCTTGATCAATTGTTTGCCACAGCACAGTGTGTTTTCCAATGTGCAGTTTCAAATGCCAACCATTGCCTGGTACGCTATGACTGCGATGTGCTCAAGTCCGCCTACCTCGTTCCCTGCGGACTCTGGGACACGGATCTGTGTGTACATTGATACGGTACGGAACTGTAGTTCTTGGTGCTTAGTGCTTAGTGCTTAGTGGTAGTCCGCTCTAGTTTGATGGTGCACAACTCCCCGCACAATTTTGGTTCGTCGGTGTCAGAGCCGGCTTCTTGTGTTTGCAGATGCCTGTGTACAGCTGCTGCTCAAAAGTGACGTGCGGAGTCACGGGGCGACTGCAAGTGTGAGGGGGTGATCATATGCATGCACTCCGTAACTTCCCTCTTCCTCTTGATACAGTATTTCGGGGTTTTATCACTCAAGCCTGTGACCTAACTCTATCCTTGAACTTAGAAGTCGAAATGGGGCCGTCGGGGAACATCAATCTGGCCGCTTCCTTTGCGTCGCCAAGTCATAATTCCTGGCCGCCATACGAGGGCCCGCCTCGAAATGTGTCCTCGATCGCGGAGTTGAAGTTTGCCGACAACCTGCGTCCAAAAAGGTATGAGATGCTTGGAACTCATGACGACAGCAAGATACTGTTCCTGAATGTCCAAATCCTGGACTCTACTGGCAAGGCTCCGCACAGGGGCGACGTGCTCATCGAGCATGAACGGTTCACGCAAGTTGGTAAAGTGGACAACATAGAGGAATTGAAGGTACGCTCAAAGCGATAGTGTGAAACTTGGCTGCAGACTCGAGCTGATCGAGCGGACAGAGAGACCCCAAGGTCTGCGTCTTCGTTGGGAGGGGCCGCACACTGATGAGTGGCTTGGGAGATGCACATACGCATCTATCCTGGAACGGTGGCGACCTGGACCAGCTTGGAGATCTAGGCATCGAAGAGCATGTCCTGATGACCGCCCAGGCTGCAAAATGCTACCTCGACTCGGGGTACACAATGTGAGCAGTGGTCTTCTTTTCGAGTTCTTATCGGCATAACAGACCAATTGGAATAACTTGGCTTGAACCCCGATAGGTGTTTCGGTGCACCTTCGGCGAAGGACAGACTGGATGTCGTCGTTCGCGATGCTATCTACGCCGGCCATGTGCCTGGTCCAAGATATCTCGCCAATGCCAAGGAGATTACTCGCTCTGATGGAGATCTCGTTGCTGGCATCACAGCGTATGCCGATGGACCAGAGGAAATGAGCCGGGTAGTGACAAGGCATGCTACCGAAATCGGAGCTGACCAGATTAAACTCAGTATGAGCGGTGAGGAGGTATTGACCACTCGTTTGTCTCGAGCTATGCGGGCAGTTTTCAGCGAAGCTGACACTCTCACAGATCACCGAGATCAGGTCTGCCCAAGACTGTTACTTCACTGATGAGGAGACAGCGGCCTGTGTAAAGACAGCCCATGCCCTCAACAAGCGGCTGTGTGCCCACGCCCGCGCGCGGGACTCGGTGAAGATGTGTGTCAGACATAACGTCGATATCATCTTCCATGCATCGTATATAGATGACGATGGTATGGACATGCTCGCGAAGAATAAGCACAAGCACGTAGTAGCTCCAGGTATCAACTGGCTCATCGCAACATGTGAGTAGCAATCCGCGTGCGAACCTCTCGACCAGGAAATGCACCGGATGTCTCTGACATTTCTTAGTACACGAGGCCTCTGCTTTGGGGTACACCAGGGAGAAAGCAGAACAAGTAGGGTATCAGAGAGAACTCGACGCGGCTGTTGCAGCGCTGAGAGAGATGCACCGACGTGGTATCGTGGTTCTGCCCGGCGGCGATTATGGCTTCGCTTGGACGCCTCACGGAACGTACGCCCGCGATCTCGATCACTTCGTCAGGTTGCTTCAATTCTCGCCAATGGAAGCAGTTATTGCAGCCACTGCAGGCATTGCAAAATTGTTCATGCGTGAAGACGAGCTTGGCCTTGTCCAGCCTGGGTACTATGCAGATTGCATATTGGTTGATGGAAATCCGCTGGAGGATATCAGCATCTTACAGGAACATGAGAAGTTGAAGATCATTTTGATCAATGGCAGGGTTCACAAGGCGGACTGGAGGGAGTACAGGCAGCCGCTTCTGGGTTTCAACGGAGAGACCCCGTCCTAAAGCACAAAGAAAAAGTGGAAAGAATCGGTAGATTGCTGCATGATGTTCTCATTGTTCTCCATTACGCTCATGGTTCAGTCCAGATCCCTCATTGTCTGCGCCTCCTTCCTGAGGGTTGAGAGTGGAAGCTTTCCATGTTCTGTAATGGCCCCCAGTTCTCACCACCTGCAAGTGGGCCCGTCCCTTCATCAACCTCATGCACAGAGGCTGGAATTTCATATATCCGTCCGGTACTATGCTCATTGTTTCCCGCCGACCACCAATACAACCCATCTGTCCTCCGACAGTAATAACCCTGCAGATATGGCCCGAAGTCCGGTTTCCAGACAAGTTGGTGCTCCGAATGCCAGCTTCCAATTGGCAGATTTTGTTGATGCCATCTCTCCAACTCTCTGATTCTATGCTTTATTGCACTAAGAAGTTGCTCATTTTCGATTTCCAGCTCTCGAAGATGCTGTCTCTCAGCAATTGCCATAGTTTTGGGCTCATATCCATAGAAGTCCTCTGGAGGGTAAGATGAAGTGTCCCGGTGCACATGATGCCAAGAGAATTTTAGGATGTCCTCCCGGGACAGGTTGATATTGTTAATTTCAGTTGCGACGAATCGGTTGTCCTCAAGAGACCATAATGACATAAAGACTCGCTGTAAGAGGAAATAGTGAGCTGCCTGTTGTGCCTGCGTTCAAGCCTGCAGAACTGGGCGATGCTATGGGTATGCAGTGGCTTACCTTGCCTTCTTTATTGGTCTCATGCTCTCCATACCTCGAGCTCACAAATCTGGCCTGGATAGCCACACTCGCAATTTGACCTGGCTTTGTTTTGCCTGTAACAAAATGGGAGCTGGCCATATCTTCAGTCACTGATGCAATTTTGGCTGATTTGAGATTGGGGATACTTACATGATTATGGCATGATCAAAGCCGTGGTAAGCGGCAGCTTCGGCAGCACATCGTCTCTCACAATCCTCAATAGGACTATACACTTCCTTGTTCAGACCTGGAGCCCAATGGACAACAACATCTCGAACATGGAGGTCGAGGATCTCATCCACTGATTTGACAGGGTATGAATGACCTCTAATTGTGATTCTGCCAGAAAATGGATTCCGATGGTCAGTCCATCCAACAGACTGTACGGCGGACATTGGGCCTTAGGCTGAGTAAAGCCTAGTAAAGAGTAGACGGACAACTGAACAGTGATATAAATTGGCACTGGGCCGAATGAAATCAAAAAAAAAATTAAAAAATTCACGTGCTCGCAAGCGTGTGTGCTTAGATTTTGACAAAAAAAAAAAGCAATCAGCGCTCAAGTGCTACAGCCCTGGGCATGACAAGAGGTTCATTCCGAACATCTGCACGAGATTCCAATAATCCAGGTGGCGGATGAGCATAGCTAGGTATTCTTGGAATTTATATGCCCTGGAAGGGTTAATGCCAATCTGGGTGCCTTATTGCCTGGAGTTGGGCGTTAAACATCTCAAGAAGTCTACATGTCTCAGTCTCTTTGAGTACAGTTATACACCTATTCATGGATTTAATGATTGGTCGGGGTTCAAAGCACTAATATGTATCTCCTATGGATTATCAATTGACCATGGACTGGGCACACTTGCGCACTCGTAGCCACCTGGAGGCTGTAGATCTAGATGTCCCCTATAATTGACTTCGTAAGCAACCCTTCGCAGCCTCAAATATTTTGATTTCGCCCCATTAATGGACACTGGGTCAGCTTGATCGCCCTGGATCGCTGATTGGACAATGAAGCACTCAGACCATGTTGGATAGCCCTGGGGTGGCACAGCCAGAGCTTAGCCACTCTTCGTGCGACAGGACAGGCGGGGGCTTGGGGGGGGGGGGGGGCTTTTGCCCAAAAGCCCGATTGCCCTTACCTCCCTAGGGACTTCTTTTTACCCACTACCCAAGAATTTCCCCCCCTTCTTCCAAAGTTTTTTCACTTTTGCGTTGGT
>PYFS01003571.1:0-52052 GCA_003671545.1 Ophiognomonia clavigignenti-juglandacearum | reverse complement strand
GAAAACAAACGGAACCCCCCCCCCCCCCCCGGGGGGGGTTTTTTTTTTTTTTTTTTTTTTTTTTTTTTTTTTTTTTTCCCTTTCAAAAGGAGACGTTGGCCAGCCCCCGTCTCCACGCTCTCCTTCACTCCAACCTGCACAACAGCACCATCAACGCCTGGTCAGGTCAAGTTTCCTGTTTTCCTGAGCACGTCTTGCAAAGCGCCAAAGTGTCCGTTGCCACATCAGTGCGCTCATCCCAAGTGGGAAGGCCGTTGAGCAGGGTCAGCCGTTGATCAGGGTCATCTGGGGAAGTCCAAGCGCCGCCTCGAGTGTGAACACGCGCCGCCTTTGCTTGGGAAGGCAGGCTTCCACAGCGGACGATCTCGGCTGTACACCGATGGTGCGACAAGTTCAGGTTTGCCATGGAGGACTCTTGGAGAAGATCGTGCGTTGAGTAATGCTGAAGAGTGCTGTGGGCGCTCGGCACCATTGTGCAGCATGATTCCCGCGCTTCTGCTGGGGAACATGGGCCATAATTAGGCGATGTCAGGAACTTTATGAGGCAGGGTAAAGAGGTTGGACGGTGGCATCGAACTAAACCGGTGAGGACTGCGAGGACGGCCATAGGCGAGGAGCTCCTATACATAGTAGTACATGAAGCCTTCGCTATTTGCTTGAATCATCCGCTTTAAGAGACTATTCAAACGACTGCAGATAGCAGTATTGGCGGACAATGCTATTGTTGTGTTCGCTGGAATATCCATTGGTGAGGCAACACTGCTTAGAAACTCCTGGTCGTCCTCCTTCTCCAGACAGGTGTAGACAGGGACCCTCTGATGGAACAGCCCTGAGCCTAAATAGCCCATCCTCATCAACTGGTAATATCAGAGTAGAAGTTTGTGATGATACCTACTTAGATATGGACTCCATGAGTAGCTGGATTACCATATGCACCTACCCGTAGGGCATACACATTGTGCAGGTCCACAAACAGCACTATCATCATCATCCTTTGTCACCACTGTAGGCCCAGCAAGGCAAGGCCCAGGCAGACGTGATGGATGAGGACTTCCACATGGTAGATCTGTGCTGGCATCTTGGTCGTTTCATTCCCATGGAGTTGCTCTGGCAACATGGGCAGTCTGGCTTCATCGCTTCACGGCCATTCTGCCAAAGCCTCATCTAATTATACCTTTCCCATCACATTGCTGCTCATGCCATCCTTTCCAGTGACTTTCAAGACACTCCTCAGACTACTGGCAGATTGAACCCATATTGGGAGACTGCCTCCCTCATCCCTTACTCTTAAGATCTGCCCTCCACCTCAGCGTAGCCAAGAGCTCCAACGTGCTAAGAATGAGTCCTTCACCACCTGGGCAGGTGCACACCAACCCGGACTACTTGGCTGCTCGGATTGCAGAGCTCAAGGCCATACTGATGGCAAGAAAGCCAACAAGCACTTGCATCTCTGGAAATGAACCGGACGTTCCTTCCAAACTCGCGTCTCAGAAAACCACCGCCATCAAAGCTGTAACACGGTCGACAACGGCGTCAACCATCGCGCGCACAACCAAGCCCAACAACATGGCGCACGCGTCCAAGAGAACAAACGGCCAGTCCCACGATCAGGAGATAAAGACCAGACTTCGAATGGCAAGATCCGTCAGCCCGTGGCCCGCTCTGCCACCATCGGCAATGGCGACCAACTGACACCTGACACTGCAGCTGCTCCTAAACACGCGTCCCTGGCTACCGAAAAACTATATAAGATTGAGAGCATGACTATGAAAAAAGAAGGAACCGAGAAGAGTGTCGCCGGTCCCACTCACGAGAACAAACCTGTCCAGATGGGCAACAAATCACCACCCGGCAAGCATGAGAGCGACAACCATGACAAGAATCGTGCAAAGCAGCAAGAGCTTCCCAAGACGGACGAGGAGGATATCGTAGCTCGCCTTGCGCAGAGCCTTGAGATTCCCCCACAGGCTGTGAAGACCAATGGCAGTCTGGCTGCTAATCAAAGTGACGGTCTCGATTTGCGTTGCAAGAAGAAGTCTGAGAGCAGGGAACCTGGAGAGATTCAAGATACTAAGGAGACCGAGGAGACCAACAAACTGCAGTTCGCCAACAAGAATAAGGAGGCCAAGGAGATGCGTGCTCCCACTTCTCCCAGGCCACACGCCCCTGAACACATCCTCCCGTCACGTCCACCCTGTGCGAAGGGACGGAAACCCCCCTCCACCGTTCCGCCAGCGTTCCGCAAGAAGACGGGCCACGACAAACCGGTTCCCCTGTATATTCCGCCTAAACGGGAGAAGAAGCACACTCCACGCTCTGGACTCCGTGACTACCAGAACAGCGGCGTCGGTGTCGATCCCGAGTACCGTCGCTTGCCCAGAAACACGGCCACCCCCGAGTTCCGTCCTCGCCGTGGAGATCCACCTCTCGGAAGGCGCGATGATAAAGACCACGAGTCTCACTACAACACTAAGGCGCCTATCTTCCACTCTAGCCGTCTTGCGGACGAGAAGCTCAACAAGTCTATCACCGAGAGCCGTGACCTGAAAGACTGGCTCCACTTCACTGGCTGGAACGACCACGATCGCCGCACAAGCTACCTGCACCGCCATCGACGCCTGGCCGAGATCGAGAAGGAGCGCGATGAGCTTCTGTCCCTAGAGGAGCGGGAGATCAAGGCCAAGGGCGCCCGTTTCCGCGGCGGTCTCATTCAAAGAGGAGCCGACAAGGTCGACGGCAACAACAGCAGCACTGGCACCGGCCTCTCTCGTGCCGTAGAGGAGGCCGGCGACACCGACTATGCCGCTCGTAACGCCGGAAAGGAGCTCTTCGCCTCGCCTATGCCCGACCGCAAGCGCAACTTTGCCGACGAGCGCGAGGATGCAAGCCCGCACAAAATGGCCAGAACCAACGCCCGAGATTTCGCTCGTGGCTGGGGCGAGGATTCTGACAGAGGAAGCCAGTTTGTGGATCGCGCTGACAAAGGCGATGCTGTCAACCGCACGGATGGTAAGTGCCTTCCTGCCGGCCCATTGCCTATAAAAACCTGTTTCCAAGACTGACTTGTCCCGTGACTCAGCTCGTGCTCCTCTCCCCGAGCCTCTTCCCTTTCCTTCACCTGGCCACTACCACGAGCGCCGTGATTCTGTGGGCTTCGAGCGTAGCGGTCGCCACTCGGGCCCTGACCGTGGCTATAACAATGGCTCAACCTTCCAGGGAAGAAACAGCCAGCACTTTGGTGCGCGTTCCGACGACCGCCTCGGGGGCTATCGAGGTTCCTATCGCGGTACCTGATCAAGGCCTTGGAATTCGTGCAATCAGGCTTGCCAGGCCATTCGCTGGATAGCATCACGGCTTTCTAGATCAGAACATGTCCTTTCTTGGCACAGTGCCTAACCAGACTCGACGAGTGCTTGACAGAACGCAAGGCCTCGGAGTCATGGACACTCGAGAAGCCTACTTATACTTTCACGGTTAATGAGTAGCAACAGAACAACAGACAACAGAAACCTCGTAGCAAGGCCGATATGGCCATTCCAATACACGTTGTTGTCCTCTGGTGAGAAGTGTGAAGTCTGCGGGACAGCCGAAGCGATCAGTCTAACTTTCCAAGGGATGTTCTCTCGTTGATGCCATGGCTCGAGTTTTTGTCCCGGAGCTGCTACCGTAGTGTACAGCTTGTCCGCCGTAAGCTCAGTCAACAATTACTGGCCATGTCTCTTCCCATGATCGGATTGGCCGAAAACCTATAGACTGTTGAACGTGTCGTCGTCGTCGTCGTCGTCCTCTAAAGAACAAGCTGAGAAATGATGGCATCGGTTATGCTGGCGGTAGAAAAGAGGCAAATAGCACAGCCTGTATCAGAGCATACATGACCATGAAAACTACCAGCCCGCTGCCTAGTCCCCTCGTCTTTGGACTCCGCAAACAAGCCGCCACCCACCAATACCAAGCCGGATACCCAGACGACAGCCGAGTGATGATTTGCACATGGTAATTAGTGATGGCGAGGCCTACCAGAAGTACTTGGGCGAAGACCATGGACCGTACCACCAGACGCAAGCGTGAACCATCCATATGTGAGCCGGGCGGCGGAGTGGGAGAGATTTTGGCGGTCTGGAAGAAGATATCCTTGCCACCCTTACCCATGACGAAGAGCATGGGAGCTGCGAGGAGGAAGAGTGGTGCGTTGGACAGTTTCCAGTAGCGAAGGAAGATGCCGCTGTCCCTGAATTGGATGAGCTCAGCTTACGATCTCGTTATGGATTGGAGGAAGAGCCGAACCCTTCGACTGACACTCAGACCGCGACCGTGTCGGGAAGAAAACCGTCAAGGCAGGAGACCGCAAAGAAAGGGAGGCTTACCAGTATTCACGCTGCACGAAATTATAGATGCTCGGCAAGAAGCTATCACACCAAGGCCTGACCAGAGGGCCGGCGTCATGACCGCCCGCAGACGCCGTGCAATACGTCCTGTAAGCGACAAACTGGGGGGCAAGGGTACCAGCAGCCACGAGCAGGCCAGCAGCCCCTAGCACCACTAACCGTCTCAGATGAGTCGGGGTGCTGCCAGGCTCCAGATCCTCCACAAGACGATACAGCGTGAGCAGAGCCTCAAAGGCAAAGGGCGCGCCATTGAGCAGGGCATTCGTGCGGAACACAGTAGCCAAGCCGAAAGTAACGCCCGCAAGCAGCGTCAGGACGTCCCTGGACAAGGGCCGAGACCGTGAGCAGCTCCTGACCAGCAAGAGCCAGCCGGTGAAGGACAGCAGCGAGCAGGGACTCTCTGCGTAGGGAGCGGACAGGAAGAGGCCGGCTGGCGATAGAACGTGTAGGAGAGCGGATACAAGGGCCCAGCTTGAGTCTGCCCAGATGGCGAGCCCTAGCTGGTACAGGACAAGGCTGGAGAGGTAGTGGCAGACGTGGGTGAAGATGACACCGACGAGAGCAGCAAGGTGCGCAGCGTCACCATCGTCTTTTACGCCGACTATGCCGAACGAAGTCAATGCTGAGATTTGGTTAGCACCCCGTCTTCTTCCATATGCAGTATGAGCAAGAAGGAAAACCGACCTCGGATGATGAGTGAGATGCAGGTCGGCAGGGCTGATCCAAAAGCCCATTCCTGCTCAAACAGATAGCCCCTTTGGGCGGCCTTGACAAAATAGATGGCATCCCACGACACCAGCCTGGTGACAAGATTGCGGACAAGAGAGTTGTTGTTGTTGTTGTTGTTGTTGCCGTCGTCGTCGTCGGAGCGTGGATGAAGTATCAGAAGGCTAGAGGAGGTGTCGTAGGTAGGGCCGACTTGACTGCCGGCAGCCACCGCTAAAAGAAGGACTTTCCATGCCACGAATACAATTGCGAGCGTCCTGTAGGGACTACCACTGTGGAGGACGGGCATTGTGGTGAGATGAGGTGGTTGTCAAAAGCCTACCGAATGCACTCGCACGCGGCACCAGGAAGTCTCAGAAGAAAGACCTTGTCCACAGCACTACACGGTACAATGATCCCTACTACACACAGTGTTATTTAGGCTCCCAGGTGCCCTGTCTGCGGGACCTGCCGCCCGCAGCCCCCATCCCGCCCCTTGAACCTGTTCTCCCCACCCGTGGACATGATTCAAGTACCACATAAAGGAGCCAAAAAAAAAAAAACTAACAAAAATGTACAACACCGGGTATTCGCTAATGGTCACCCACTTAACTACTAATCCAGCCCTTAGCGGCTTATTTAGGGGAGAGCGGACGGGATCCCAAGTTTTCCACTAGGTATGGTCGTACATGTCAAGCTCAACCACGATTTGGTTTATATTTGCAATGAGTATGCCGTAGTAGGAGCAGCAGAACTTCTTCACACCTGCTGTGGTGCCCAGAGTCAGTCATCCTTGAACAACAATGTTCGTTCATTCCAATACTCGTTATGAATGACAACATTCCATGTGCCATGACAGGTCTCTCAGACGTGACCACGCCCGCATCAGAAAGTCATAGCAGGCTGCTAAGCGCTCTCGAGAAAATGCGGTCCATCTGGTTGGACATATTGGGGTCACTTGTACAGCACCACACGCCGTTCACAAACATCGCCGACTTCTTTCTCGTAGGTGACGCCATCACAGGAGGTTGAGGTGGTAGACGCTGCTAAGAAATCTCTATCCATCTCCGTATTTTGAGTTGCCCTACTGTTCCCACCTACCTACTTAGTAGGTAGTGCAGCGCACCCAAGTATGATATCTCAACAGCTGAATCCACCCAATTTTCCATTGTCATGGGCTCACTGAAAAACTAATTTGATGCTTGCAAGAATCCATATACCTGTACATTATGTTCTGACAGTATTTATGTGACGTGGTGTTTGTAGGGCGTGCTTCCCTACTCACATCAAGTGTGTCGTCTGCCAACTTTGTGTCCACCACTATCCATCTTCCCCTTGGTCCAAACCTTTAAGTCTCTGACCTTTGACCCAGCTCGGGGACATCAAGACACCTTCATTTTCTCTACGCAACACCTATCCGTCCATGCACCCTTTCAGCCATGTCTGAAATCTGCCAGGTTGTTTGTTTGACTCTTCTGACATGTTCTTATCAAGTCTGCTTCTTTGACAATCTACTTACAGTCTTGCTAATAACCTCCACCAACAGGCCTACGATGTCGGCACCGTGGAGCAGCTGATCGGTTTCGCAGATGCACCCCGTTGCGAGCAACCTACACTGAGATACAAGTCCTATTGCAAGCTTCAACTCGAGCAGAAGGAGGCCCTCACGATGCGCATGAACGCTTCGCCTGCCGCGCAAAGCACATCACAGACAAAGCGCTTGACATGAGACACGAGACAGGGCCAGAGCCCGCCTGCGCACCGCCACTCTTTTGATATCAGACCTTCAGAAAGCACTGTTGGAAAGAACAGCCTCCCTCTCATGTGAGGGATGCCATCAGCGGAGGTGAGGCCGACAACGACCGCCACAGGGACCTGATGGAATGGAACGGGATATCGTCTAGAGGACGAAGGAAGTGGTATTTTTCTGGGACTCCTTCGCACGAAATCATGGTCGTACGTGGAAGATGTCCTCAGAATTTGGTTTATATGTGTGATACTGTAGTGAGAGTAGCACCTCTTCATACCCGGTGACCAGAGTCGTTATTGAACAACGAAATTGGTCTCGATACAATACTCGGCACGAGAGACGACATTCCATGTTTGTGTACGCATAAGGCTGGGTGGTATCCAATTCTAGGTCCGCTCAGCTTCAGAGCACACGCACATCTAATGTGTCAGCTTCCTAAACCAGCTTGTCCGCCTGGCCTGCTTCACCGCAGGACTGGCTGCCATTGGAGCGTTCAGCACTTGAGCGCTCTCCATATCCGTGCCAGACATCTGCCCGAGCTCGACTATCGTAGCCGTACCATTGAAGCCCTGCGAAGAATCCATTCGCTTCCTCCGCTGCATAAATGCCGCCCCTGTGCTCATAGCTCTCCTAAGGCGTGTCGGCTGCACAGCCACCGATGTGGTACTGCTGCCGAAGCTGGTTGTCTGCCTCCTGGGAAGCGTTTGAAAGGTGCTCGACGGCGACAACCGAGGTGTATCTTGTGATCCAGAGCCAGCGTCACAAGAGACATCCGTATTGTTGTCGAATGATGGGCCGAGTCGGAGGGCAAGCCAAAGCCCAGTGACCATAATCAGCTTCTTAGTGGCTTCATCCACAGTCAGTGTCTCGCGTTGACCATCGCAAGATTCGCTGGCAGGGAGCGGCGACAGGCCCAAGTCTTTGCCATTAGAGGATGTGGAGTCGCCTGTGCCACTGACTTGGCGAGTAGGTGGATAACGATTGGATGATGAAGACGGTGTAGTGTATTCGTCGTAAATTTCTATAGATTGAGGGGTCAAAGTAGCCAAAGTCGGGTGGCGACGTGTCATTGGATTGATAATGCTGAAGGTGTATCGGTATTCGGAGTCGACCGTGTCCATCACACTTCCTGTTGCAGGTGAGGAGAGTCCCTTGAGACTTGCCGACGACATAGTGACCGTCGGAACTCTTTTGGGAGCATTTCGCTTGACCCATCGTACGGTCATAGACCGTCCATGTTCATCGACATGAACAAAGTTGTAATGAGCTTTCAAGCTCGAGCAAACCCAGGTGCTCCCATCGTCCAGTACAATCTCTCCTACATCTGTCTGGCCGCGCCCGGGACTGAGTACAGCCACCGGCTGCTTTCGTGAACTTGCGTGTTCGTCGTCGTTGTCTGTGTCGGCTGTATAGTTTTCTGATTTGACCAGAATGAGATCTCGAGGGCCCAGCTCGCGCTTGACGCCAAACATGCGCGGAAAACGGTGGATGTAGGGTGCGGTCGCCAAGGGTCCGGCTATAAGCGAGGCGGGAAACACATCGATGGTGGGCCTTGATCGATGATTGGCGGCCAGTTCTTGAAGCTGGAGAATCAGCCTGGGGCGAATGGTCTGGAGCAATGTCTTTTTGGAGCCTGAATTCCTGGGCGGGACGGCGACAAGATAGGTGGTGCCCTTTCGAGGAGCCGCCGTCCTCCGCTTCCTCCGTCGCGGGGTGGAACAGCTAGGGTGGGAAGCATCCGAGTCGTAGACAGACGGGTCTTGTTCGTTAATCATGGATGGCTCTGTGGCTTCGTCGACTTGCTCAGTTTCTTTGAACCGGACGACTGCAGGTGAGGAATCGGGGGCGGGCGTCGGGGATCGGTCCTTGAGCAGAGCGAAAAGTGGACGGGTATAGGTCTCTGACACAGGACGCCTGGTCGGGCGTGGCCTTGTTGAAGGTGGTGGTGATGATGGCGTATGTCTGTCAGGAACGGTAGCAGATGAGTTGGAACGTAGTATTGGAGGAGGAAGCGATGCGCGTAAGAATGGCCTCTTGCGTGGCTGACTGTGAGGCGTGTGGTACTCATGACCATGTAAGGAGGCTCCCGAATGTAAAAACATGGCGGCGACGGATCGGGGTGTTCATAGAGAGGAGAGCCTTCTTGGAATTCTTGGAAGTAGTTGAGGAAGGAGGAGATGGCGAAGGCGGTGGTGTCACCAACGGCAGGCGTGAGGCGACGAGAGACGACAGAGTGAGGAGGCGCTGGTCGTAATCTCAGGCTGGACTTGTGGATATGATGTTCTGTCTTGTGTTTGTGGTGTTTATAGCAGCAGTACATAAGTCAAGAGTGTGTGACAAGTTTTGTGACGTCGACAAGATCTGTTACAGTGACTGACAGGACTTGTGGGCGGTGGAGACAAATATGTACGACGAACAGCCAAGGGTGGATGAGGTGGAGGTTGAAGTCGGAAATAAGAGAGATGTCTTGTGTTGTCCTGAAAGCTAATCGAAATGCGATCTGGCCAAGGAATACGGGATGAATAGCATGGGAAGGATGAAGCCGTTGAAGGAAGGCTAAGAATAGGTTGCCAGGAACATTTTGCGAGCGGGAGCAGTGGAGGAGCTTGAGGAGCTGAGCACCAACGACATTGGACTTATGACAGGGCCCACGCGTTCGATGTGACCTTCTCAGCCACGTTGTAATAGCGGGTGGGGTCCTTTTTAGCGGCCAAAGACTCCGCAGTGGCGTGGTATCCAACTGTGACCTGACTGCAGAAGGTTCTGTGGATACAGGTGTAATGTGTATACATTTATAAGTATATAGCTGTGAAGCGGGTGGCTCTTCCGGTCCTCGGTCGGCTGGCTGTTGGATCAATGTTGGTGATGTTGGTTTCGGCGGCTGAATCGTGGACGCGACGTCTGTGCGAGAGAAGCAGGAGTAAGGAAGAAGAAGAAGAAGAAGTAGTAGTAGTAGTAGAGGAAGAAAGAAGCGAAGAGTATGAAGAACGTGTGAGGCACCAGAAGTAAGAAAGCTGACTGGCGTCACAGAGTAGGTAATGCTATAAAGAGAAGCACCGTCCAAGGAAGTCGGTAAGACGAGGAATCCAATCGGGTTAATAGGGATCGAACATCGGGTACATCGGCAGCCATATATCACAGCAGCACAGTACAGATCACCTGCACGCACCTGTCGGCCTTGCAGATGGATGGCAGAGAACAGGTTGTGGTGACCGTGGTTTCTGGTGAGGGAGGGAAACTTTGAAGGCTACCTATCTAGGTACTGTACCTAGGTAGGTATTTGCTTCCATGCAGTGCTGAGAGTCTGGCACCTCAGATCACACTATTGAGCCTGGAACCATCCAAGTCCGGTGAGCGTGTGCAGCGTCTATCCCTGCTCAATGTCCCTGTCGGCACCCCTACCCCATCCCTGCTCTTTCCCACACCATCAAGACCATGCGAGATTCCCGTGCTGCCGGGTCTGCCGAACTGGCATTCTCACCTGAAGCAAGGCTCCACTCCAAAATCCAGCTCATCAGCAACATTGGAAAGTGTTTCCGACTGGCCGGCACGACATCTGGATCCACCCACCTATTTCCAGGCTCAAACTTACCACGATGATCAATTGCATAGCAAAAGTATATATCTCTACACGTACAGAGTCAGCATCTTTTTGTACGGCAAGTCTCTTTTCTACCATCGACATGCCAGAAAAGCAAAGGAAGACATGTCTGTGATATGGCACCATTACTGTACCTCTGTATTCCCAAGTAGATATATTTACCCAGGACCCAATCTCGGCTCTGCCTCCTCCACTTCGCTCACCACTCGGCCCTGTTCAGCCCTTACCGGTGGGCCGCCCATTCCGGCTCTCACCCTTCCATTTCAGTCATCTACAAAGTACCGGGCCCTAGGACTGCCTAACTAGGTATGTACTTACAATACTACACGAATTCGGGTATATCAAGGACACTCCGGACTGCCCGATGTCCGATGTCCGATCAGCATCCTCCGCGATGAGTTCACCATAGAGACGACTTCTGTACAACCACTGACAACAGCATGCTTGATCTGTGGTCTTTCTCTCTCGCACCATCTCTCTTCTGTCTGGTCGTCTTCCATCTAGTAGCAGCATAGGACCTTGCTGCCTGAGTGACCTCGATTCTTACAGTTCGTCCGCTCCGTGTCTCTGCAGTATGCCAATTCGCTCGCACTTTCGCTGCATGCACCACCACGTAGACATGCCCTACTTACTTCAGAGGATTTGGCTGTCCAGTTTGGCTTGGAGTAGTCGGATGGATGTCCGTTGTCTTGTGTTTTGACAGCTCGCAGGCATGAACCCTTGCAGAACTCCAGAGGTCCGCACTCAGAAGTGCTGGCTTCACGGCCGACAGTAGAAACATCGCCATGGGCGAGATAGGTGCCACGGCTTCTGAGTACGGAGGGCTTTGACTCGTGCAGTAACGCTGTCTTGGACACATCAGGAGGCTCTGACATGATCTGATGATCAAGGCGGCTTCGTTCTCCCTGTCAAGTGCGGTCATCATCTCTCCATTTCATAAGTACATGTGTATTCATCAAAATGCTATTAAAATTAATACATGCTCATATGCACAGCCACACTGGGCATGTGCAGTCTCATCTTCCTCTTCGGCGCCTACCTGGATTCATCCATCTGCTTCGCCAATGCACCCACCGCCTCCGCCATATAGACGTACCGAGTTCAACAAAGAAAAGTCCTTTGTACACGTCTGGTTGAACCTGTCACAAGCCTAGGCGGGCCCATGAGGGCTCTGTGTGAGAAGATAATTCCAGCCGAGAAAGAAGAGAAAGAAAAGGCATGTTCGTCATCTCCGTTGCGCCGTCTTCCTTCCATATCCGGTCTGGTGGTCTATAGTCGTAGCTCCTTCAAGATGTGGTCCGCCATATTCTTGTACTGCCACGTATTCCCCGCAAGGCGCTTGAACTGGATTCCATGCAAGGTGATCATCGGCACCTTGACAACAAAGATCTCAAACTCTAGCACCATATTTCCACCAAGATCGCTCTGCACCTGCGTACTAGTTTCACCCATGGGTCGTCTCGACGGTCCTCCGTTGTCTTGTGTCGTGTCAACGTCGGATATATCTGAATTGCTGTTGCTCGGGTCGCCGCGCACTCGGCCAGGCGTGCGGGGAGTCCTTGGCTGGTCCAGGTCTCGCACATCGTCTCCACGTTCCCCACGAATGCCGAAACTGAAGCGTCTCCTGTGCCCAGGCTGTGACGGACTGTGAGGTGGATCGGCGACCTTGTTGAGATCGATGCTGGGACTGTGCATGCAACGGAAACCTCCCCTGATTTCAGCATAGTCCACACCCAGTTGCTTCAACACGCGTTTGACTTCGGCGCGTATCTCAACCACCGGCTTGGTGGATGTGGTGCTAACACTGAACAGACCCTTCAAGAAGACAGGTTTTGCGAGATCTGGGTCATCTAGCCTCTCATTGGAAAGACCGCTCTGCTCGCCCAATTCCTGGTCTGTTTCCTCAGGAACATTCGTTTCTCGCATCTCCTCCCGTCGTGCACGTCGCGCCTGGATGCTCTCGCGCCTCGCATGCCCAAGGGACTTAGCCCGCATGGAGACGGATCGCGAAGGACCTCCTCGAGTGTCGGCTGTCCTCGGTGGCCGCTCGGTTGTGGATTGATCTGATCCGCTCGTAGGTGGCGGCTCTTTGACTTCAGTTGCTGACCCCATCGCCTTCCTCCTGCGGAACTCGGCCGAGTTCACGCTAGTTGACCGCCCGAGAACCTTCATCTGACCATGCGAGTTGCCACCGGCCGAGAGCGGGGGGCTCAGCAGGTCACTGTGCGGTTGGCTGCTTCCCGAACGAACCCGTGGCACCGAATCCTCGTCCTTGTCGCGCCTTGATCGCCTGATGCTAAACGACTTTCGAGGCGGAAGGCCGGGCATAGGGGGGTGTTCGGCGGGTGAGTGAACTTGTACTTGAGGGGGGCGCGATCGATCCTTGTCCAGACGCTCCGGTTCCTTGCGTCGTCTCGTGGAGAACCGGCGCAAGATACCAGCTGCTGTGCTTTCCTTTTCCTTTTCTTTCCGGTCGGGCTTGTCGATCTTGTCTACGCTGGGCATCTCGGGGCTCAGGGCAGCTTTGGGTGACAGAAGTCCCTTGTCGGGTACGTCGTCCTCGCCGTGGGTACGCGCTCGTGGCCGCGTCCTACCGCCAGTGGCCTTTTCCCCTGGCATCTCGTACGTCGAAGAGTTGGTGTGTGCCGCTTGGGGAGGGGCAATTTCCGGAAGAGGATCCTTTTCTTTCTGGGCAGGAGGCTGTTGCGCAGACAGGGTTGGGACAATGTCCACGCGCTCTCTCTCCTGTTTCTCCCTGACCAGATAGTAGATCGACAGAAGAGGGCTGAAGGCGTTTAACGGGTCATTGCCAAGCTGCAGAGCCTCCGTACTAGGAGCCGTCAACGTATCTCTGCTGCTGATAGAATTGCGCCTCTTGTAAAAGTCAAACACGCCCCTCTTCTTGTCTCCTTCCTTGGAGGGCTGCGGCAGGTCTTTCTCTTGCTGATAAAGGCGGACCCCTCGTTGGTATTCTTCCGACTCGATCAAACGGGTCAGTTGCGCCTTGATGACTTCTGGTGGCCCAAAGTTGAAACCAGTCATGGCATTGATCACATCCTTGTCCAGCGGGAGAGTGATGGGCTCTCGACGGGGAAGACAGTTGTCTGGCGGGGCGCTGTAGCCCTTGTTCATCCACGGGTGGTACATGACTTCGGCCATGGTAGCTCTTTGCTTGGGATCTGTTACTAGCATCCGGGAAAGTAGGTTCTTGCATTCTGAGGTAGGAATTAGCTGATGCGCACGAGGTGTGATCACGGAATTGCAGTGGGCACTCACCACTTGTCAGCCAGTTTGGATAGTCTACCAATCCCTTCTTGATCTTGGCGTGGAGCGCAGGCATACTCTGGTCATCGAAGGGCACCTTGCCACAAACAAGAACATAAAGCACAATGCCAAAACTCCAGACATCGACCTCGGGACCGGTATAGGCCCTAGCTTGTAGCAGTTCAGGGGCAGCGAAGTACAGACTTCCGCAGAAAGTCTTGAGATGGCCGCGCGGGGCAAAAAGATTGCTCAGACCAAAGTCGATGATCTTGATATCGCCAGTTTTACTGATCAGGATGTTCTCGATCTTGAGGTCTCGGTGGACAATGCTATTCCGGTGGCAATAGTCCAAGGCACTGGCGATTTGACGGCTGAACTTCCTGGCCTGCTTCTCCTTGAGCTTGCCGTGTGAGATGATGTAGTCGAGCATCTGGCCGCCATTGACGTACTCGAATAGCATGTACCAATGGTAGTTTGTTCGAACGACATCGCGCAAGCCGCAAATGTAGGGGTGGTTGAGCAGGGTGACGATGGCAGCTTCTCTAGCGGTGCGGATTTCCTTGGAGTGATCGTTGCGCTCCTTGTCTTTATCGGAGCGGCCGGGGTGGGCGTCGTCAGTAGAACCTCTGGGAATAATCTTGCACGCGACCTGAAGGCAATTATAGACCTGTTAGCGCGTGACAGGCACGAGTATGACCAAACAAAAGATGGAGCGTTGCTTGCCTGTTCGCCGCCATCCTCCTTTTTGGCCAGCTTGACCTTGCCCATGCTTCCAGCGCCGATAGTCTTGCCAAGGATCCATTTTCCTGACTGCGTGGGGATGGTGGTGCGGCTCCGAGTCTTGTTCGGGTTGGCGGCGGCGCGTGGATCGACAGACGGGGGCTGGACCGGGGCAGGCCCAGGGTTTTGAGCGACGGTGCTAGCCATACTTGCAGGAGCAGGCTGTGGAGGGTGAGGAGACTGAGAGGGATGGGAAGAGGAGCGATGGGAACGCCGGCGACGGTGAGGCGAGGGTGGGTCGGCGGAAGCGGGCGATGGAGCTCTCTCTCGGCTGTTGCTGGAGCGATGTTGAGAACGGGCTGTGGTTAAGCGGTCATACTCGTAGGAAGATGGGGCTTGTTTGTCTCGCCCTCGCTGTGGAGTGGTGCTATCCGCCGAGTTGCGATGATATCGAGCGGGTTGGACGTGGTTGGGAGCGAAAGCGGCGGCGGGAGTTGGAGAGAAGGCTGCAGCTAAGGAGTGATGGGCGCCCGAGTCGGCGGAAGGTGGAGGAGGCTGGCGAACGGAGCTGTGTTGGTAGCGACCAGGAGGATGTGTGTGGTGATCAGGAACAGGAACAGGAACAACAGCAGGAGAAATATGAGGCCGTGGCGCAGATGGAAGGAGGAGGGAGTCGGCCGACGTTGCTGGTGTTGTCATTTGAGAGGAGAAAGTGAGTTTAGAGCCCACAGCAGCACCAGCACAGCAGACCAGTCAAAGTTTGGGCTGACAGGTGTCCAGGCGCCCGGGTGCACGGGGCACAAGGACAGCAGAAGCGCAGATGGTTGATTCGCCCAGAATCAAGATGTCGGTTAAACTGCAGGGGCAGAGGGGGGGATTATGAGCCTTTCTCCACTGTCAATAGCCTGGAGATGCTGGATATGCACTGAGAGGGAGGATCAGGGGCACAGGGCCCGGGGGGGGGTCCCTTGAGTTCGATGCGTAATCGTACAGCAGATTTCCTACTTTGCAGTAAACGAAGATCCACGTCCAAATGATGCGCGCGTATACTCCGTGCGGTAGAGTAGATATATCAAGACGAGAGAGGCAATAAGCATATCACGAGCATATCTTCGATGTAAGAGACTACAATGAACTAAACAAACTCGACGGCACGAGGTTACCAAGTCAAGAAATGCATTGCCATGGAAAGACGGCTCGAACGGCTCAGGGACCGGCTGATCTAACGCAAGTCCCTTCCTCCTTGGGTACCTATGGCATCATACCATAGTACCTACCTAGATACTCAGTAGGTACCTAGGTCTACCCAAAATAGCAGATGTTGAAGTCATATTGCCCGTTCACCAGCAAATGACTTAGTTACAGCATTTGCAAATGATGAGCAAACTGCAATATGTTGCATGACTTACAACCCCCCTTCCAGGAAATTGCTTACTGTGTACGAGACATCCCAAGAGTCTTGAAATTCTGCTCTTCTTCAACTCTGGTGCTCATCATACATTCACAATACTGAACAATATTCCAGTTGCCTTTCAAATGTCTACTTGTATGGATACATCCTGGATTTCCAGTCCAAAAGATTCAGGTCACTGGGACTGGAGGAACTGGATCGCAAGTGTGGTCCATTTCCTGCAGTGTGTACCTACTTAGGTATCAGGCACATGAGGTTAATTTCTTAGGCCCATCTGCTACTTACATAGCACAGTTCTTGGTGAATATAGCAGACGCTACATAGCGATTAGCGGATGTGTAAGTGTTCAGGTAGGCATAGAGCTGAGTCCACCACTCGACACGAGCGGCGGGCGCTGGTACTCTATGTTGTTTAGCGATTCGATATGCAGCTCATTGTACAAGGAGACCAATATATCAAGTTCCTCATACCGCCAGCCCACGTACCACTCTTTGCAGCCCTCGACGTCGAAATGCAAGCCGTGGTCCGACCCACGCGTCGTCTCATCAAAGCCGCCGTCAATTACCACGACCACCACGTTGGCCTCGAAATCCTTCTGCTGGCGCTCGCGGTAGTTCTCCGGCAGCCTACTCAGGGTGTCGAGGCACTTGCGGTCCACGTAGAGGCAGTGCTTAAAGCGCGGCAGCCGTCGCACCCCCTTCTTCCTGGCGCCGGGGCCGTCGCGCTCCACGCTGCGGCCATCATGCCAGGACTTGAAGTGCCGCCGCACATGTGCTTTGGAAGCGTCGTTGAGCCCGACCGGATCGGAAACCACCGGCCCTAGCAATGGCATGTGTTAGATAATGCCTCGGATGAGTCCTTGATTGTGAACCACTGAACTTGGCAGGAGCGTGCACCTACAGTCCATGTACTGCTCAAGAAGCACGTCGCCACCCAGCATTCTGAGGGAGTGGCGGGCAGCCAGCTTGAGGACCTCCAGGTAGCGTTCCCACGCCGCGTCGTCGTCGTATGTTGTCCGGTAAATGACGAATCCCCAGCGATGAAAGCCCGTTTTCTTCATATTAAAGGCGACATTGGCCATCTCGTGATCGACCCATTCGGAAGCTTTGAGGTCTTTGAGCGTGAAGCTGTAATTTGACATGTTTCTGGAATAGGCGGCGTGGTCAAGGGCTGATGGTCTTGACCGCACGCGGTTGAAGACGGAGCGATGGTGACGGGTGGGATACCGGAATCTGCAAAATGAGAGCCTCAGGGCCAAGGCTGTTCGCATGCTGGCCTGGGCAGGGGCGACCAACGATCAGAACAAATTCGTTGTGTGCTTGTGCAGTGCAAGGCAGAGGCTCGCCGCGGGTGCCTACCTAGGTAAGCTTGACACCACCGTATCAAGTAATAATACCCTTCAAGTTTGCGACAGGGACTCCGACCCTCGATTGCACCCTGTGGAAGCTCAGAAGGCCAAAAAATGGGACGACAACTCCGCGGGCCCAGACTGAGCCTCATCTCGTGGATTGAACACAGATCGAAGCTCCGCTGATCATAGCACGAGATTCTACTTCCTGCGGGACACTCCCTTCACATGCACCTGGCAAAGTGTGTCTGCCTTCCGGAAACCCATGCTGAGCGAAGCCTTCTCGTTCACTCGGTTCCGATGAGCTGATTTTTTGTTGCATGGACGTCTAACGAGCCAAGAAGCTGCAATTAGCACGCTAGTCTCGCGATGGGTCCAACGACGGCTCCCGCACGTCAGGTCCTGCTTACCAGAGCTTGTCGACTGGGTTGCTACAGGCCTCGACGTGCCGACGTGCTCTATGCACTGCTGTTGGCACGCGTGACACTGCCACCGGTGCTGATTGCTCTCGCTGTAGCAGCTTGCCTCAAACTGTCTTTCAGCTTGGCTCATCAACACCAGCTCGCGTCGCCCTCAAACACTCGCTCATTCAACCACATTATCCACCTTATAGAACCTTCATATCTATATAAGGAGGTAGATATTTGACCAAATTTGATCTTTCGCAAAGAGTAATTGAATTTAAGCAGTATAGCCGAATTTGATATCTCTATTCTTTAAAGATAATAAATTACTATAATATAAATTTTATCCGAATACCTATATCTAATTTTAATAATTCATATTCAATTCTGAATTTAAAAACCCCAAAATGGCTGAGTCAACGTAGCGGAATTTAGCGTCTCGAATATCAAGAATTAATATATTGTTGTTATTGGATGGTATTAGGAAGTACCCACAGCACATGCTTCCCTTTGCGATTGGAGCCCAGACCAGCTACGCTGACTTTGGAGAAGGGGGCGTGGAAGCTGGGCTGGCCTCCGAGATAACGATTTGACATAACAATCATGAAGCATTTTAGCATCTGACAACCAAACCAAAGTTAACCACCTCGCCAAACCACTCTTCTCCAAGTTCACTCTTCCTCTGGTCGCCTCGCTCTTGGCTGTCCATATGTCCGCAAAGCGATCTCGAGCAACATACGAAGCAGATCTCCAGGCGCAACAATCGCCCTTCGTTGTCTACGGTACACCTCTTCCGCCTCTCGACCCAGACTCTCGCGATGATGGCTCCTATGTCCCCGTCTGGAAGCAGGAGGTGAGGGATGAACGGGGCAGGAAGCGTCTGCATGGTGCCTTCACCGGGGGATGGAGTGCGGGGTAGGTCACTCTACATGATTCTATTTTGTTATGCGAACCCTGGCGGTATACTGACCATCTTCAAATGCATAGATATTTCAACACCGTGGGCTCCGAAGAGGGATGGACCCCGTCTACCTTTGTCTCCTCGCGTTCCAACCGTCATAAGGACGCACGGTCTTCCGGTGCCTGGCAACAACGACCTGAGGATTTCATGGACGACGAGGACCGTGCCGATGCCGAGGAATCCCGGAAACTAGAGACGTCCAATGCCTTTGCTGGACTAGGCACTACAGATTGCACTGCCGATTCAGTCGGCGGATTGGCTGGCTTGCTCCGAATACAAGGCGAAACCATGGGCACGAAACTGCTTAGAAAAATGGGTTGGCGTGATGGGCAAGGGATTGGCCCCAAGATCCGGCGGAAAGCAAATATCGGTATGGCTGACCGCGCAGAATCGGACGACACATACCTGTTTGCTCCAGAGAATGCGCCCATGATTAGCTTTGTCAGGAAGGCAGACCGGCAGGGACTTGGGTACGAAGCAGGACAGAGGCTGGCCCCGCTGGCTACCGCACGGTCACGTCAGCTCGCTCATTCGGATGACGACGACGAGAACGAAGACGTCTTCCATCTGGGACGATCACGCTTAGCGGGAACCGTTGCTCATAAAAAGAAAGAGGGAACCAAGTCGCGCGGTGGTATTGGAATAGGAGTGCTAAACGACACGGGCTCGGACGATGAAGACCTTTACGAAATCGGACCACGGATATCCTACAACAAGATTCTTGGCGGCAGCAAGTCCAAGAAGAAGAAAGACACGGCTTCATCTACTGCGGTCAACCCGGCTTTGAAAAAGAAGCCGATCTTCCTCCCAAAGAAAGTCGCTGCAAGTCCGTCCGCCCTTGGAACTCGAAAATGCCACGATGGACGGCCACCTCTGGACGGCTTTGTGTTGAGTCGCCTTCCAGACCCTCTCATCTCGGCAATCAATATTGACGGCAAATATTCGCCGCCGGAAATACCAGCGGACTGGACATCTAGCAAGAGACCAGCGACCACTGCAAAAGTGTCGACGTACCTGTCGACGGGAGACGCCGCAAAGGCCTCTCAGCTGAGCCCTACCGCTCGTGCCGCCCTACTCGGCGAGCAGCAGCTCCCGGGCAAGTCTGTCTTCGATTTTCTGTCGCCGGCAGCACGAGATCGTCTGGCGGCCGTCACAGGGAAGGGGGATCTGCCACAAGCCAAAGGTGAAATTCCTGAGGGCTATGCGTTATCGGAGGCCGAGAAGAGACGTAGTCTCCTCGAACGGATACCAAAGCTGGACAAGCCAAGCGCCCTGGGTGCGATAGCCAGAGGCGCGTCAGGCGGCGGTCCATATGGCGACAACGAGGCCAAGCGAGCTAGATACAGAAGCTATCTCGAACTACAAGCTAAGCTGGCAAGCGCGATACCGGAGCGACCTGCCAAGATGACTAGCGATGAGTGGATACAGGAGCTGAACGAGTTCTATAATGTCGCCAGGATATTCAAGCCGATGACAGGCTCCATGGCATCTCGATTCACAACATCCAAGACGTCGGCAGAGATGGCGACTGGTTCGGATGGCAAGGTCGGAGACGCCGGGCTGATCTCCAAAGCATCCAGCAAGCCCGAGGACCCTGCGGAGGCAGCGGCCAGGATGGGCATGTATGGGCAGATGACGAGGTCGGTAAAAGACTTCCATCCCAGCCGATTGCTATGCAAGCGATTCAACGTAAAGCCACCGGCGCATGTCCAGTTGGACCCCGGGGCGAACGGGAAGGAGACATATAGGCCGGTGCCAGAGCCTATGGGTGCGCCAGGGAGGGCCAGTGGAATTCCAAGCTCTATCGCTACAGGAGAGCCAGTACCAGGTGTTCGGAAGCATGATGCTGTGATGGTTGACAAGGAAAGGAACGAGGCTCTCGAGGGCCAACGGGCTGGTGAGGACGTCTTCAAGGCTATTTTCGGGGATAGCAGTGATGATGAGAGTTGAAGAAAGGAACACGCGGTGTCGTTTTCATCATATACCCATCAAATACAACAAGATAAAATCATTTGGAAGGTTGAGACTTGTATGCTTCAGTACAGCCCTCTCCTAGGTACACCTACAGCGTATACTGTAATACCGACCCAACAGGGAAAGCTCAATAAATAGTGGGCGGTTACAGTACCTAGGTAATGGAACAGGGGGCCCCTGCCTCATTACCTAGGTATTCGACGGCGGCACCCGCAGCCTTGGCATTGGTTCCTCTAGCAGCCGTGCCGCCGGCCGCCAGACCACATTTGATGCTGCCAGACGACCCATCGGCCGTGGACCACCACTCTAGCATCGCAATCTCGCGCTTTCATTTGGCAATTTGACGGGCCTGTTTTCATTGCTCATTGATCACCCTCGTCTTGTATCTGCTTTCATTACCTCGCATTGCGTTGCGTTGCGTTGCGTTGCCTGGCCTCGCCCCAAATACACGAAGAGCCCAGTCGACTTTTGTTTTGTGCGCAACTCTCGCTTCTTGATCAATGTCAGGAAGTTGTATTGCAGTGGGGATACAAAGTACACCTGCACCCAAAGCGACACTAAGCAGTGAGCACAACATCGGCAGCAGCATCTAGCCGCCCTGAGAACCTGGCACCTCCTGAATCAACCACCACCCATCTTCCACCAGGAATCACCTGGCCACCCGTCACCAAGACGGCGACCAACATCTCTCCCGACGCTTCCACCGCTCCCCCGATCCCGCCTCGGACACCCTCTGACCCTGACACCGCCGAATTCTCTTCCAAATTGGATGCGCCCAGAGAGTCCTCCCACTCCACTCCTTCCTCCGCCTCCAGCCTCAGCCTTGCGCCCTGCCATTCACCAAATCAGCCTGCCGACGTCCACTCCGAATCCCATTTCGACTCTGCCCAACAGCAACACGACCACCTTCAGTCTCCTCCGCCCCAGTATCCCGCCTCCGAAGCATCGGCCTCCTCCGTCCTGACCTCGCTCGTCTCGTACCGCATAGCGCCTCCGCCCTTCTCCTCGCTCTTCGTCGCGCCCTCGTCTCTCGAGCTCCAACACCAGCACACTGCTGCTCAAGAATCTTCGTCCGCTCCCGCCTACGAACCCTCCGTTGCTTCAGGCTCGGCTCATTCTGCTACTGCGTTCCACGACACCCTCGCCGAGACTAAGCGCGCTCTTCCCCAGGATACCAAGGGCGAATCCAGCTCGCGCCCCAAGGACGACGACGCCGAACCACCCCCTGCATACGACGAGGGTTACAGTCCTCTTCAATCCTTCGCATACGTAATGGCTGCCGCCGGAGGAGCAGCGAGTATCATTACTCAGGTCCAACAGGGCGGGCCACCCATCAACACCCTCGGAGGTGAGAGAATCGCTGCTGCTGGTCAAGGGTCGATCACTGCTAACACTGCGGCGCTAGATGTCGGTGCCGACGAGACAATTTCTATGGACCTTCGGTACGTGCATTGGATCTATTCTATCGTCTTGTCTCTTGCTAATCTGGAAGTTGCAGGGGCACGCGCTTCGTTCTATCACGGGATGAACTGCTGACACTTCCCGAATTCGTCCTCCTCTCTCTCTTCCCAAATGGGCTTTTCCCTGAGGGCCACATGGGTGGCACGGAAGGAGATGCTGTTCAAGTTGATGTAAGTCGTCCTGACAGTGCCCTCCCCGTCAACTTGACTCGTGCGGAATGGCGAGCTTGAAACAGCCACCCAGCTAATGCAAAGCTCTCCCTCAGTACGACCCAGAGTCCTTGCAGTATATGCTCGATTTCTTTCGCAAAGTCGCCTCCTCGATCCCGGCCGAAAGCTCCCCGCCAGCATCACAGGACGGCGAGCTGCCCATAGAGCCGCTCTTGTCCGGACCGCGCGAAGACTCGTCCAAGAGGGCAGGCATCATTGTGCTGCGCGAGGATCTGGATTTCTACGTCATCCCTCCCAAAGCAGATATCCAGCAACCCGAGATGATCGAGGTAAAGAGGGCTGCGGCTCGCGCGCTGCTGAAGCAAGACGGCATCTTTTCTGGTTTGAAGCGAAGTGACGAACCTGGAACCACCGAGGCCCATTTAATCGAGATGCTGACGGCTGGGTGAGTTCATCCGTTCGCCTTGCGCAAACAGTATTTGCTAATATGAATTGATAGCGGCTTCAACCACGATGATAAGTGGGGCCACCGAGCAGGTGAGCCTGGCAAGGCTGTTGTCTGCAGCTTAGCACTTGCAAGGCTGCGGAGTGACATCCGTGGCAACGATCTTGGTAATGCCAACAACAACAATGCGGTTGGTATGGCCCAGAAGCTTCTGCTTTTCTGGCGGAAGCCAGCTAGAAGGTGCTGGTGGGAGGGAGTCGAGCTGGACGACGTCGAGGGCGTCGAGGGCAAGCTCAAGGTGTGGATCAGGCGGGTGTGGACCCTGGAGATGAGTGTGATTGGGCTGCGATGATGCGGGTGTGAGGTGATGGCTCTGCTGCTGGTTATTCGGCCGAGGAGAAGTTTCACGGCATTTCTTTTTATTGAGTTGCGGCATTTAGATATCCAGAAGTCGTATAGCAGATGAAGCGCAGCGGTCCCCAAGGGCAAGGGGACCCTATGGACAGACGGGCCCAAGTCTTGCATTGTCGTTGGGGGTTCGGAGTGTAATACAGATACCACTTTTCCGGAGCACGAAGGCAATAGTTGCACTGACTACAGCATGCACTGGAATGGGAGTTGGACTAATGATCCTGCGCCTCGCCATCGGGCGCAATACTTGCTTCACAGCAACGAACATGCCGTTGAGGGGTTTGATAGCGACTTCACTTGGCATCCCATCTTCTCATTGTCTTGTACGCGTTGCTGCTCATCGTGGAGACCTCACACCGACACGGCAAGCCAGCCAACCCCGCAAAGTTTAGTCTGCATTATCCAGAACCCATTATACATTTCATACCATGACAAATAGGACTCGAGATCGGCCCTCAGCACTTTGCTTCTTCGACGCAAACCTCGGAAGACGGATTAGGCTAGAACGAGGTGGCGAAACGCAGTGTTTGATAGGGATTGCGTAAAAGCGATTAATTAAATATTCGAAAGGAATTTATTCTTTTATAGATAAGTAAAAGAGATTAGGTAAATACGGTTAATTTATTATGCTTAAATATAAATATAAATTGAATAGAGAAATAAAAGTCGATTAATTATTTAATTTTAATTTATTTTGCGAAATAATATAAGTTATATAGCTACTATTTATAGGAAAGTAATTAAAGGTTAGTGTATTTATTATATAATTCGTTAGTTTGGGTAAAATCTAATTAGGGCAGCTGGCAGAGTTTTATATCTGCCAGCCTGCTTATCTAAGCTATTGAGTGAAGTGAGGTTATTCATAACGTGAATGCCCTGCAAAGCAGAACTACCCTTATTGGTTACTACAAATTCATCCGTCTTTCTTGAATTTGCTGGACAACCGTGATAATTCGCAGCGTCTGCCAAAATTCAGCGGCGATTCGTAAAGTCAATTTAGTTAAGTGGACGCTGTCCCCAGCGTGTTGGCGATACAAACATCTCAAACAGGAACAAAACCGAGGTTGCTCCTAATCACATCGACTGTCCCTCCTCAAGCGCTCTTACAAGTTGTGACAAGCATAGGTCCGCCTGCACAAATGACCACCATGTTGCTACCTCCTCTCAGCATCTGGGCTCTCGCCGCCGTCCTGCTGGGGACCACCATCGCCCAGAATTCTACCTGCCCAACCATCCTGACCCCTTCTTACAATGCGCCTGTGGTAGGCTCTGGATGGACAGCACAGCTCCTCACGAATGGCCTAACAAAGCCGCGCGGGCTCGTCTTCGACTCCAATGGGGCACTGTTGGTTGTTCAGCAGGGAGTGGGAATTTTACGCATGACGTTTGTGGATAACGGAGGGACTTGTGTTGTGGTCAACGAAACGAAGACGGTGGTGGAGAACAACGATGTAGGTTCTCTTGCAGCTGGTTGTGTGTATTTTGGAAAAGGAGAGAAGGCGGTTCACTGACACTACCTGGTCGCGTGTTAGTTGAATCATGCGATTCAGCTGTCCACAGATGGAGGGACTTTGTATGCGTCTACCTCCAATGATGTGTACAGATGGCCGTATAATGCTGCAGAGGGAACACTGGGGGACAATCAGACGCTGATCACGAACATGTCGAATTCTGACGTGAGTGAAATACTTTCCATACTTGCCGGATGGGCTAGACTCGGGCATCTGGTTTGTCGGGTCGGATTCTTAGTACTTTGGTGTATGGGAGAGCTTCCAGAGGCTCTGCGTTAAGTCCTCGACGATGCTCTGGCCAGTAACGGAGAGTAAAGGTTCTGTTCCAAGACCACAGCTTGCTGACTCCGCCATAGCATGTTTCGAGAACTCTTCTGCTCTCACAAAAGCAATCCAACACCCTTGTCGTCTCCCGTGGCAGCTCCGAGAACATAGACCTCATGGCACAAGAACTTGACTCAGGTCGCTCTCAAATTCGCGCCTTTGATATTGGTAATCTCCCTGCTGGGCGTCCTTACGACTATGCCTCTGAAGGCAGGCTGCTGGGGTGGGGCTTACGCAACAGCGTTGGTGTCGCAGAGCACCCGATCACTGGGGGGATCTTCAGCGTGGAGAACTCAGCGGACCAGCTCGAGCGAAGCGGGACGGACATCCATGAAGACAACCCAGGTGAAGAGATGAACTGGCACGGGTTCCTGAATGGATCGACAGAGGGCCAGGGCGGGAACTACGGTTACCCGGACTGTTTCGCACTTTGGGGAACCGACGTTCCCGATCGAGGCAACATGACGGTCGGCAGCCAGTTCACGCTGGACCCTAGCAGCAGCACTTTGAACGACGCCACCTGTGCACAAGACCGCGTGCCGCCGCGTCTCACCTTCCAAGCGCACACCGCGCCTCTGGACCTCCTGTTCAACGCCGACGGCACAGTCGCCTACATCACCTTCCACGGCAGCTGGGACCGCACCGCCCCCGTCGGTTACAAGCTCTCCAGCGTCTCCTTTGCTGCCGACGGCCAGCCCCTCGCAGCGTCTGACAGCACGAATGCCACGGCCGACATCCTCAGCAACCCCGACCTGTCGCAGTGTCCGGACAGCTGCTTTCGGCCCGTGGGCCTTGCATGGGATAGGCAGGGCCGGTTGTTCATGAGCTCGGATGCCACAGGCGAGGTGTATGTGCTGCAGCAGGCCGAGGTGACGGCGACAGGGTCCACGCCTACCAGCTCGGAATCGGGGACGTTAGCCACGAGCTCGACCAGCCCGAATCTGGCAGCACGATCGGCTAGAAGTCGACCGGGCGAGGAGGCGGTGTGGCTGAGCTGTTTGGCAGTGGCCTTGTCTGTTGTTTGCGGAGCGTTCTTTACTGTGGCGTGAGGTGCGATGGAGAATCAGAGGCTCAAGACTCCGAAGCTGTACGGCCATTGTCAGCAAGACCTGGCGTCTAAAGAAAGGGACCGATAATGAACAGAGCAGCCAGCAAAGAAAAAGCCCGAATAAGTGCGAGGACGTAGCCTGCCCGAAGCACAATTTGTAAGAGTGACAAATGATTGCAAACGAGCAAAAGACGGACATCACTGCAAGCCATGTTGGATGTGAACTCGTCCATTTGTTCGCCCTGTATTGAATAGCCCAGTCAGCCGAACCCCAACGCCATGCAGCCTCTTTTCATGCGTCGCTTGTGGTCTGCCCCTTGCAGCTACCGCGACTCCCAGCATTGAAAGACCACATCTACTCCTCCAGGGTCTTGACAATATCCCATTCGCCCCGCAAGTTCTCCTTCCAGAGCGTAACCTTGTTGTCGCCACCACTGACGGCCAGTACGTTGCCGCTCAGTGACCAGCTCACACGCCAGACCGGGGCGTCAAAATTAAGCACCTTGGAGCTCCACTGGCCAGGACTCGACGGGTCCGACGTCCAGATGCGCACTGTCTTGTCCTGTGACGCACTCGCAATATAGCTCTTCTGGAGCACCGTTGGGCTCCAGGCAACATCGCGCACCCAGTCCGTGTGGCCCGTGAGCGGCTCCCTCTCCGGCTTGTACCCATTGGTCGTCGGATCGTAGACCCAGATCTTGACGAGGTTGTCGCAGCCGCCGGTGACGAAGCGCCTGTTGCCCGTTGCGCCGGGTCCAGGAGCGCTCGACACGATGGAGCCCGGAGTGGTGGCGGGAGCCCAGGAGACGGAGTTGACACCGAGGCCGTGGGCGGGGAAGCTGGTGTTGTCGAAGTTGTTGTCCTTGAACTCGACGACCGAGACGTTGCCATCCGAGGAGGCGCAGGCGAGCAGGCAGCCAGATTCGTGAGGCGACCACGATACGATGTTGACGGAGGCTTTGTGGAGGGCAAAGTCGAAGATACGGGTCCACGCGCCTTGCTGCTCGCGCCAGATAAACACCTTGCCGTCGTAGCCCGAGGAGGCGAGGATGTTGCCGTACTTGGGGTGGGCCCAGGAGACGCACCACACTGCGCCCTCGTGTCTGTGGTAGCGAGGTAACATGTCAGCCATTGCTTCTCTTTTCCCGCTTCTGCAATTTGCTCTTTCCCTGTACATGGGCAGCCTGCGCGAAACTCACCCCTTCAAAGTCTCGGTCAGGCGCTGGGTTTCGCCCTCGATTTCAAAGATTTTGATGGTGCGGTCGGAGGAGCATGTTGCAAGACGGCGGCCGTAGTAGTCGAGGACAGCATCGTGCTGGAAGGAAATAGGGAGTCAGTCAACATTGGTGCCAGCGAGCGCAATCGCGCCGGCGCAACAGAGGGTGTGGAGTATACGTACTATCATGTCATCGTGACCAGAGTTGGAGATTACTTGGGTCGCCTGCAGTTATACAACAGTAGTCAGTAAAAACAAATAACTCTTAATTCCGCTTCTGGTGCTTGAGGCGCATGTGCGTGGGAGGATGTGGTTGAATACGCACCATGTTGGCGGGACAAAGGCTGGTTCAAGTGCAGCTTTGAGATGACTTGGGGGAAGGCGGTGGGAGAGCAGAGGCAAGGGTAAGAGTGACTGCTAGGCAGTGGAAAAGAAGAACTGCCAAGATGCGAACTGAAGCTGTGATGCTGTTGTGCTGTGGTGAATGGGCAGAAAGGAAGTTGGTGATGTTGAGTTGACCAAGTAACAGCTAATCGATATTCACAGGCACCGTACCTATGTAGGTACATTACTGGGGCCCCCTGTCCTGAGTGTTGCTAGGGTCCACCTCCCATCATATGTAGGTAATGAACCCAACCGCTTATATCATCAAAGCCACTGTTTGCCGATGACCCAGCACCTTCATCAAGTGCCTCGGCTCGGCCCTGATGAGCACACAAATGGCCGGCCTCCCACTGCCACATCACTCTCGAGTTCCTGATCAGAAGAGTGCCAATGCACTTTCAGAGTGGCCCTTAATGCATCCACTGCCAGCGAGCATCCATTCTTTTCCTCTTTGGAAGGACGACAGCATCAAACAGGCAGCCAACGAGAATGCGCTGCTGTGGCCTTGAACATGTAGCGGATGAGATCGTTGCCACACACAATTGAGCTGGACCTGACCTGCATCAGCTACCAAACTGTAATGTTCTTCCTTACACCCATTCACCATTTGTAGAAACGCCATCTGATGCGCTTCTCAGACCTAGCGTCCACTTCCTGCACTGTGTCATAGTGGGACAAAAGATCAGTCTACTTGAAGTGGGAGGGTTGTCCTGTCTGCTGCATCTACAGCAGCCCTGTGATAGAGACGGTCATCTCATTCTGTCCAATTTATTTGCAAGACTGCATACCAAACTCATCGCGGATATCCATCTCAAGGCAAGAATCACTCTTTTTTCCTGTAGTCCTATATCACAAACTCTAGCTAATAGCTTCTAGTTCAAGAGCACCATCTCGTCTGCTAGTTTGCAGGCTGTGTTGTGCTAGAGGTTCCAACACGGCTTCTTACTTGAATGACATTGTCAGTCTGGTGAAGCTAGACGTGCTATTCTACTCTCGTCAAAAGTTTTGACTGGCTCTGTCAGCATTCAGTCTGGTCTGGTTTTAGAGCCAAGACCCTCCAGCCTTCGCCGACAAGTCTGAGTCCTGGTTTGCTCGCCACTTTCCACTGGAAGGCCAGAACCAATCGTGGTAGTCAAATTCCAACGCTATTCAGAATTACACAGCCAGTCAAGATCCCGCACGCATCCGGAATCCTAAAGAGATAATTGGAATCCCAAAGAGACGGTCGGAGTCCTAAAGCAGTCGGAATCCCCAAAGCTAGTCACCAGCTTACAGCCAGTCAAAAGACAGAAAGTGGGAGCTGCGAAATCCAGCTGCTCATCAACGATCCAGCCTTGGGCTGTCAAAGACTTGAGGACTGGTTCAGATTCCATAATCATCAACACTGCTTTGATTTTTCTTTCCTCAGGGTTAATCTGAGCTTTTGGTCCCTCAATTTTCCAGCAAGTCAAAAGGACATGCACAACAGACTCACCACTGGCTACTGAACCTGCTTTATCATCGACTCTGCAAGTCTGATACCCATCCTCACCTTTATGTCCGAGGTGCACTGTTCAGGAAGGAATACAACCTCTGAACCACATCCTCAGCGTTCGCCACTGTGAGTGTCGCGCTGGGAGCTACAGCACAAAGCACCGTCCTCATGGTCGAGAAGCAGTCATCAGTATAACGTTTGAGTTCTTGCCTCTGAGGCCTCACCTAAATCCTCAGCTGCCTTCTCAAAGCCCCCTCACACTCAAGGCCACGGTGAAGTACTCACTCTTGAGCCTTCATCCTCGCACCCTCAACACAAGCCTCATCGCCAGACCTCATCTTCAAACCTCAACACATCGCCCTCATCAGCCACCATCGCCTTCATCAGCCACCCTCACCAGCCAGCTTTGCCACCATGGCAGATAACAAGGGAAGTTCCTCCAACCCTGCCAAGGGGTTGGTTTCTCACCTTGACCGTAACCGCAGTCTGCAACAAGACCGTATTGTGGGCTCAACCCCATCCTCATCGTCTGGCGCTGTAAGTTTCCATCTCTTCTTCTCATCTGGCCTTGATCCATCGCCCCATCATTGCAAAAAGGCTAGCTTTCGTCTGACAAGATTGCTTCAGTCATTCCGCTCGCGGCCTCAAAACCACAGCGCAGCTCCTGCCGAAGCAAACTTCACCAACTTCACCGCCGCGACCCAGCTCGGTGCTCTGCCTTTGCGTCCCGCCAATCAGCAACCTCCATCATTCCGACCTGAGCTTGGAAGAACGTGGCTTCACGAGTTCAACCGATCAAGCGCACACGAAGTACAGGACCCCAGAACAATGTCTTCTTTCGTCCGCACTGGTGCTCAGGCTGCCGCCATCCAACGCGCTGCCAACCAGGGCGCTGCTGCCCAGGGCACCGTCAATCAGCGCACTGTCGATCAGAATAGCATCACCTCCTCGGACGCCTCTAATGCCTTTCAGGGCCCAGCCTCTGCGCTCTACCACCCAATGCCCATCAACCAGCCCGCTTCCTACCTGAACCCTGGTCTTTACCAAGGTGTCAATCCTGCCTTCTATCCCGCAGGCCCTGTCGGCCAGTTCGACGCTGATCCTCAGACCATGGCGGGATTCGAGCGTGTCCGCGGCGCCTTCCAGCAGCACATGGGAAACCTTGCTGGTGCCACCCCTGTCACTGAGCAGTACAACGTCTACCCCGAGCAAGTCCTCGCTGACAACCCCGGCTTGGCTATGGAGGCAGCCTTCGCCGCCTACGATCAAGATTTCCACAACGAGATGGATGATTGGATGGGTACCCACGGCCCCGAGAATCGTGCTGATCGCGTCCAGAACATGGAGGATCTTCTGGCTGCCGAGGAGCTGCGTGACGAGCTGCACCAGCTCACCGTTGGCCAGACCGAGTTTGGTCCTTCCATCGACCCCGCCGTCTCTGGCTCCAACATTGAGAGTCATGAGAAGGAGCAGGACTATATCCTGGGCAAGACTCCCGAGGAGTCCCGCACCATGGCCTGGAAGGAGCGTGCTCTCAAGCAGGACCTGCCCGAGGATGCCGAGATGAGAGAGCACGCCGTGCAGATCCTGGACACGCTTGCTTCCGAGGGCAGCGCCGAGACCAAGAAGAAGATCCAGTCTTCTAGCTTTCATGGCCTTATGGAGGCGATTGCCTCCGGAAAGGCTGTTGTCTCCGGAGAGAGCTTCGTCGACTCGACCACTGGCGTGATGATCGAGGACTGGGAGGCTCTCGGCGACCGCGGCATCGGCAACGGCAAGAGCGAGGCGGAGGGCGAGACCGATGGCAAGGGCAAGGGCAAGGGCAAGATGAAGTCCTTGGAGGAGCAGGCCAAGGAGAAGCAGGGCGCGAACGGTGGTTCGCCTGCTTCTGCTTGAAGGTGGCAAAAACTCCATCAAGACGTGGTGAGGACGGATGGTTGGAACTCGTCACCTGGACGCAAGGGCTCCCAGCCAAATTCACCAGCCCTTTCACAACATGCCTCCTTTACTTCCCAATCGCAACCACCTTACTCTGGCTCTGGTGTCCTCTCTTCGAACACGGACGAATCGGTCTCTCACCCTTCTCTTGAACCTTCGCAGGAACTGCGCGACCTGGCTGAAGAGGCCATAGCTAGGAACAACTACTTCTCACCACTTGGTTCCCCTCAACAACCACCATCAACTCAAAATTCTAGCTCCCCGCAAGCCTCTTGAGCTCAGCATACTCAGTGAGGAGGTATCAACAAAAAACGAGACGAAAGAGGGATGGGATGGAAGGCTGCTTTCAATTCTGCATTAGGATGGGAATCTGGTCTAGATTACATGGGCATGCTGAGAGGAGTTTGGCCACAGGAAAGTTTTGGGGCTCAATATGCTCATTTGCTTGATTTTTCTGTTTGTGTCTTTGCTATTGGGGGAGGCCAAGAGGAATAGGCTGAAGATGCCCAAACCATACGCTAGCTATGGAAATTCATTCGGGATCAGCCACCTTCAGAAAGGGCAAATTTCAGTTGCAATTTTGAGATGAAAGTGAAGCGGGTCAAAGGGGTAGTTCACATTCAGCCCACCACCTTGAACAAGCAGTAGATTCTCACAGGATGAAAGTCCACCCCAAGCTGCTACCTGACTGCAATTCCATGATATCTGAGATGGTAATTCAGCTTCCAGAACAAGACAAAAAAATGAATAGCAACAACAATAGTCCCTGTGTAGAAGGAAACAGGAAAGAAAATGAATGTCATATACCATCCAACCATTGAGAGGTGGAAATGTCAACCCTATTTGATATTGGGGAGGAGGATTACAT
Organism: Ophiognomonia clavigignenti-juglandacearum; assembly: GCA_003671545.1. Classification (NCBI taxonomy): domain Eukaryota; kingdom Fungi; phylum Ascomycota; class Sordariomycetes; order Diaporthales; family Gnomoniaceae; genus Ophiognomonia; species Ophiognomonia clavigignenti-juglandacearum. The sequence continues at coordinate 20,279 of PYFS01003571.1, read as the reverse complement.
AACCAGTCTTACCTGATGCACTGCTGGGATTGCTAGGATGGAAGCTACTGACTTTCAAGGATGTTCAAGTGTCTAGCCCGAAGTTGTCTCGTTCCATACCTTCAGTTTAGCAACCCCACGACCACACCTTGTAACAGCTGCCCCACAGACACTTTGAAATGCCAACAAGACGAGGATCTACCTAGGTACCTCTTGAATCCATTAAGCGACTCGACATCTATCAGCACTATAATCCTAATCCCTCCACCTGCCTCGAACCAGCTCCACAATCACCTGATCGTTCGTCCTGGACTTCTTGCATCGACCGTTTCTAGCAAGTGCCCCTCAATCCGAATTGCCACGGCGACCGACCACGATTTGTGAGCTGCGATTGCGCGACTACAACAACTGCGCGCGCGTTCCCTCGTCTCCCTCAAGCATCTAGTCTCGGTCCAATCGCACCCCTCTCAACCCTCTATACCTACGCGCACTTGGCTCGCCGCCGCGGGCCACCCCAATAGACCATCAAAGATGATGCCCAACCACGCCGCCATGTACGGCGGCCAGCACCATTATCCGCAGGAAGCCGCCTCCTGGATGCAGCAGCAGCAGGTCCAACAACAGCAATCCCATCACCAGCATGCTCAGCAGCAAGCTGTCGCTGCCGCCGCCGCCCAAGCCCATTACCGCAGCATGGCCGTCAACCCAAACCACGCGAATGTCCTCAGTGCTGTCCACCAGGACCCCGCCGCCGAGAACCCAAACATGTCCGAGGACAACCGCCGCACCATGGGCTACATCGCCGACCTACTGCGCGAGTCTTCCCGCGAGCAGGCTCTTCTGGAACTGAGCAAGAAGCGCGAGCAGGTTCCTGAGCTTGCACTGATTCTATGGCACTCCTTTGGTACGTCGAGAAACCTAAAGCACCACCACACGCAAGCCTTCTCTCGCACCACTCGGCTAACTTCCTCCTTCCGCCTCTGCTCTAGGTGTCATGACCTCCCTCGTTCAGGAGATCATCTCCGTCTACACCCTCCTCAATCCCTCCCAGCTCACAGCTGCTGCTTCTAACAGGGTCTGCAATGCGCTCGCGTTGCTGCAGTGTGTCGCCTCCCATAACGAGACCCGCACCCTGTTTCTCAACGGTATGCTTCGTGTCCACATCGTTCCTGCTATCGTGGCCCCGCTGACATGGCCCAGCGCATATCCCTCTGTACCTCTACCCTTTCCTCAACACCACCTCCAAGTCGCGCCCATTCGAGTATCTTCGCCTCACCAGTCTCGGAGTCATCGGCGCCCTGGTCAAAAACGACTCGTCTGAGGTCATCAACTTTCTCCTGACCACCGAGATCATTCCCCTCTGTCTGAGAATTATGGAGACAGGCTCCGAGTTGTCCAAGACCGTCGCCATCTTCATCGTCCAGAAGATCCTGCTGGACGACAATGGTCTCAACTACATCTGCGCCACGTACGAGCGTTTCTACGCTGTAGGCACAGTGCTCAGCAACATGGTCGCCCAGCTGGTGGAGCAGCAGACTGCTCGCCTGCTCAAGCATGTTGTTAGGTGCTTCCTTCGGTATAAACCCCTCTTAGCCCCTGTCTGCCGGTCAGGCCCTTTAGCACAGTTATAGACGCGCAACTAACTCCGTGCAGCCTGAGTGACAATGCCAGAGCACGCGAGGCCCTGCGCCAGTGCCTGCCCGAGCCCCTGCGCGATGCGACATTCTCTGCCGTTCTTCGGGACGACGCCGCTACCAAACGATGCCTCACCCAGCTCCTTGTTAATCTCTCCGACAACGGTATGGCAGACATGGGCAACACCGGCAATTCGTAGGACGACTCGCCGACGATTGTCAGCTCTGTCCCGCGGGGAGCAGCACGTCACACAGCATCTGTTTAGGGTTCTCACGACACATTTCCTTGGTCATCGTTTGGGAACTTGTAGAAACTCACGGCACCTACCACAGGTTTCAGGTTTTGGTCTGTCACAACACGATACCCTTTCTATCATAGCCACGGAGTATCTTTGCGAAGGGCTGCAGAGTGCAACCGGTCTGGGGTCACAAAATCAGGTTCGGGGCAGGTGTTTTGACATTACGGACCAACGAGAAGGGGAGACTGATTTTTTCCGGCGTTGATGGATAAAGAAATGAGACGGGGAGGGGAAGATATGTGGTCTTTGAAGGCATTTTTCCTACGACTAGATCTTTATACCCGCGGCGTTCACCCAGGTATGTGCTTGATGCTCGGCGTTGCGAAAGGCTTACTACTGGTTTTGGGAAGGGGATGATGGACTCTACTGCAATTTCAATCATGGCCGGCAGGCGAGAAGGGTATCAGGAAAAAGAGTCGTTGTACTATAGCATTCCTGCATTAGAAGTAACGATATCTAAACTGACGTCTACTGTCTTAGCTGTGCGTCCAGCATCAGCTCTCCGTCGCCAATTGAAGTCTAACCAAAACGGATACTGTCCAAAACAGGGTCACCTTAACGCCCACAACCAACCACCCAAGATATAAGCTACCAAAGTACAAGGTGTCGAAATGCCGACTCCACCTTCGACGAGATTCAGACCCATCTACAAAACAATAGAAAGTTACAGAAACGAAACAAAACAAACGGAAACACCAACCAAGGCGATGATGGACATAGCCGACACAGACAGCTCAGTTCCAGCGGCAGACGATATAGTCACCGGGGCAGTCGCTGAGCTTCCGCCACTCGAAGCCGAAGACGACCCTGTCGAAGTCGCCATGGTCTCGAGGGTGCTACTCGCCGAAACGATCTGAGTAGGCCCGGCTGAGGTGCTCGTCGGCACGCTCGTCTCTGCGAGTTCCACCAGAGGGGCGGTAGGCGCGACGAGATCTGTCTTGAGTGTGAGTGTCAAAGCCGGACCCGTGGCTACGACGCTGCGGATAGCTTGGCGCTGCTTGAGGTTTGCTGTGATGGTCTGTACCCGAACATATCGTCAGTGCTATGCTTACGGGGGGTGAAAGCTGATGAGTTGAGTACAACATACCGCTTTGTATTCACCGTTCAAGTCCAAGCCAATGGTCAAGCCATCGCTCACCCCATCCGCTAGCAGCGAGGCGATGAGATCGCCTGTGTCTCCTCCGCCGGTGATGCCGGCTGCCGCTGCGGAGTCGGTAGGCGTGCCCGCTGCTCCATTGGCGCCGACGTTGTCATTCGCCGCGGCGACGCCAGTTGCCAGAGACGGTTGCCCTGTGCCGCCCGGAGACCCTGCGCCTCCTGCCCCCGTTGCGGAAGGTGACGATCCGTTGACGCCCGTGCCTCCCAGAGCGGAGGGGTCGGTTCCGTCGTCTTCGCAGGTGCCATCGTCCGAGCCAGTGGGTGGCCCACCATCCTGGGTCGCTCCAACTCCGTTGGATCCATCGCCGTTGGTCCCATCACCACTCGTCCCATCACCACTGGTTCCATCGCCGCTGGTTCCATCGCTGTTGGATCCATCACCGGGAGACCCATCACTGGCAGACCCATTACCAGAAGTGCCATCGGGCCCGGTTGAACTTAAAGGGCTTCCAGTACTTGTAGCATTCGGGTCTTGAGAGGAGGCACTAGGGTCACCAGCGCCTGAACCTGTACCGGTGCCTGTACCGGTGCCTGATCCTGTGCCTGCACCTGTACCTGCACCTGTACCTGCAGCACCGTCTCCGGTCTCTCCGGGTCCAGTAGACATCAGGGGTGAGCCAGTAGCACTCGACCCAGCTCCCGACCCCGAGGGTCCACTCGAGGGCATGATGCCCAGGCCTGGGGCACCTGAGGGTCCGCCGGTTGCCGCACTCGCGCCCGCGTCTGTAGTAGTCGCTGTGGCACCGGCACCAGTGTCGAACAAGGTGCTGACGATGTCCCAGCCGGCCGAGTCGTCTGTCGAGTCCGTCTGCTGCTGCTGCTGGTTGTCATTCACAGCGTTACTTCCGCTCGTGTCATCGTCGTTCTTGACGATCAGGACCTCTGCGGCTACCGGCGCGCCGAGGCCAGCCTTGGTGGCAAAATCACTGATGTCAAAGTCCAGGCGCAGCATGGGGTTGGCGTTCATATCGGCCGCCCAGGCGGTCCAGTTAAACTGAGGGATGGTATCCTGGCTCTCGGTACCGAACATATTATTGAGTGCGAGGGCCAAATCGGATGTATCGGCGGCTCTGGATTTCTTTATGGCAGTCTGGGTCGCCGTGTCAGACTTGTAGAGCAACACAGCAAGCAGTCGCAAATCAGCCGCTCCGGACGAGGAGGCAAAAGGCGACTTGGAGAATAAATCGGACGGTGGAGTGAAGGCCACCATAGGGTCGACGGAGGAGCTAAGGAGGTTGTCGCTGATGTTGAGGTTGTTGTAAGCACCCATGGTCATTTCCTCCTGCATGAACAGGAGATACGATTCGGCGCCGAGGAAGATGAGCTCTGGGTTGCTGCCCACGATGCCCATGATGGGCATCTCCAAGCCCAGAGCGATGTACGTCTCATTTGCGTGGGCGTTTGGCCAGCTGAGGGCAGGCTGGCCGGACACAGCTATGTTTTGCGGGTCAGTCTGGATCTTATGGGAGAGCTGAAGCTGGTTCTTGACTTACACTTGGAGGACACTTGGTTTGTGGGTTGAATCTGGAAGGGAGGCACTGCAGGTGCTCTTTTGTGATGTGACGAAGCAGCCACTTGGCTTTGCAGAAGAGCAATAGTCGCCGCAGCGGCAAGCAACCGAGTCGAAGCAGGGAAACACATGGCGAAGACTGAAAAGAGGGAATATCAAGATTCAGCAAGGAGAAAGAAGTATGCCCCGCATACGAATTGGTCTTTTGTTTAGTGGGCAGGAATGGAATGGTGAGAACTGCTCGCGTTCTCTACAGTCAACGAAAGTCAAGGTAAAGAGAAGGGAAGAGACATCGGCTCGGAAGGAGGGACTGTATGAGAGACAAACTTTTTGGGCCCACCCGGGACGAAGCCATCTTTAAGGGTGGCAGGGTAGACACTCATGAAGTAGTGCTGTGGTCCTCGAAAGGGTCTGCTGGTTGGAGCGATTTGCAACGCGACCATACCCACACGTCCATTCGAAGACGATACAACGGGGGAGCATTTGTGAAGCTGAGACGAACGGCCGGGCAGCAAGCCACGCGACGACAGGTCAGCATTTGCTGCTAGATGCGGGGCTATTCGCCGCTACTTCGGCCACGACCACGAATGCTGCAAGGTCAGTCTCAAGCTTTGTGGGTTTGAGTGTCCGATTACAAAACAAGACCGCGGGCCCGGGCCCAGAACTGGGGCGGAAGTGGGCTTATCAGCACTTAGTGAGGATAGAAACGGCGAAGCTGGGCCGGGTTGCGGGGGCCGTAGCGGTGGGGAATGGGGCCGCATCCGGGCCGCGGTCAGGGCCGGCCGGCCCCGCGTGAAACTCGATGGCAAGGATACAAATGCGGTTACTCACACAGCGGTCCAACGTTCGGGACAATACAAATTCATATGGTAGGCAACCTACTCCGTACCACATGGCGATTGAGTCTAGCAAGAGGCAGGCGCAAGAAAATGCGGTGCTCAGCGAACAACGACGACCCACGACACGTGGACCGAGACAGTCAAGTGGCACTCTTGACGGCGTAATACTACTGCAGTATGAGACTAGCGAGGTGGGCGAACCGAACCAGAGGTCTGTGTGGTGATGATGGTTGAAAGAACCTGGAAGTATCACCTTGGACTCGCCACAGAATGAGACAGTAACTACTATTGAGGTCGGTGATACTGCTTGTACTGACTACTGCTACCAAGGCTCTGTCGTAAACAAGGGTGGTTACTAAAAATGAAACTATCAGGCGACACTCATGGAGTAAGATTACTGGCGAGTGGCGTTTGACCCAACTGACTGGGCTGCACACCATCCATCCGATCTTCTGATGAGGTCTGCCACGACCCACATGATGCTGCCATGTACGGACGGACACATCAAGAGATCTCGCAAGGAATTCGTCCATCCCACATCATCATCATATACGTGAACTTTGGAACCAAGTCTTGGGCGACAAAGGTCAGGACAGCTCAGGAGGTTCGTCCCCGGGACGAGCACTTGTAAAGTTCACTACAACCAAGGGACCAGTGAGCGCAGCGTATTCTGCAAGCACCCTGTCGCTTCCATATATCGTGCTTGATCCTCCCATAGTGGGGAATCAGCACTTGGGCATCTATCGTTCATACGGAGCACTCTGTTATCTACTGGGCTATCGTACGAAGTACTTACCGTGCATAGTGTGCACTTACCTAGGTACTAAGTAACAAGTGCCCCACAGTGGATACCTGGTATCTCGGAGATTCTGACCCTTGCTCTCCACAATGTGAGCCGCGCAAGAATCTCCACAAACAGTGTACCACCTGTGACCGACCACATGCGCATGGCATCCACTTTCCCCGCATACTTGGGTACCCAGGTTTGTACGTTCTAGAGCGTGTGCTTGTTACTTTTCCCACTGTATCCACGAGTTTATAGGGCTGATAGCTCAATGCGCTAAGGGATCAATCGGTGCACTCCCAGTGGTTCCAGGGACTCGGGCTGTCCTACGTTCACATGCCCAGGTGTGCAACAAAAGCAAAAGCAGTGTTGCAGTTCGTTCTAGAGAATAGTTCGGGACTATGGCGCGTGTCTGGACCAGCACCAATGCGTACCTAGGTAGGTACTAACGTACATAATATTGTACCTGGGCTGCCAGCCATCGACACATGCACGCCTTCCACATTCCAACTTCCAAGCCCGCCCAGCATCTCTGCATTCGCACCATCACCAAGGTTCCCCTTCTCACCGTCTTTTGTTGAACCTCTTAGCATGCAATTGCATCACCTGGCTGTGTCTAACTTTAGGCCAGCCTTGGAACAACCATCAATAAGCAGCATTTACTGAGGAAAGAAGGATCAGGGGTCCAATTCTGCCCGACATCTCTTTGTCCTCTCTTCAAAACCCTCGACTGGGTCACCTGAACACGGATCCATTATTCAATCACCAGACACACGGTCTTCCGCGTCCTTGGCACGGCGTGCAGTGGATCCTGCTATCTTGGCGCACCGAGTGAGGCATATTCCTTCATCCTCCTAATTACTCCGTACTTTATCATAGACTCCATCCTGCCTAGGAGTGGCCAACGGACTCTACCACAGGATATCTATCTATTCGCTTCTCATCGATCCGGCTGCTGGTCCAAGTCGATGGTCCTCGCTGTACGACCACTTCGAACGGCCACTCCTTTATCTTGCTAGTAGACTGACTACCTGGGTACATACCTTAGGTAGGTAGTTGCTTGGAGCTACGGCGTCAAGGACGTGTTCGGCCCGCCGAGTCCGCAGCACGGACGCCACCTACCTGACTGTATTGTGTACAACAAATGCGGTGGTTGCTGTAATTCTTATCTTTGTTGTTGTATCTGGTTGTATCTGGACCATCTTATTCCAACCGCGTTCGGCTGCAGAATAGCAGTCATACCGACCAGTCCATCTTCAGCATTTGCACGAGGCTGTCAAGTGCAACGCTGCACCACCCAGTCAGTCCACCATGACCAGTCTCGCCCGTCACGGGCGCGCCTCGCTGCGCAACATGGCCGCCGCCGCCCTGGCCTTCGCCGCAGTCACCGCCGCCGCCGCTGCCGAGCCCCTCGTGCCCCGCGCCGGCGTGCCAGGCCAGGCCGGAATTCTCGAGGGCGGCAATCCTATCGCCTACAGTTCGAGCAACCCCATCAGTCTCTTCATCATCCAGGCCGTTATCGTCATCATCTTCTGCCGCATCCTCCACTGGCCCTTGTCCTACCTCAACCAGCCTCGCGTGATCGCCGAGGTTCTTGGTGGCATTGTGCTGGGCCCTTCGGTCATGATGCGCATTCCCGGCTTCAAGGAATCGCTGTTTCCCACCGAGTCCATGCCCATCTTTGCCAATGTTGCAAATCTGGGCCTGATCATCTTTTTGTTCCTCGTTGGCCTCGAGGTCGATGTCTCGCTCTTCACCAGCAACTGGAGGATCGCTCTGAGTGTGGGCTTCGCCGGCATGGCCTTGCCTTTTGGCCTCGGAGCCGGCCTCGCCTGGGGCATGTACAACCAGTTCCGAGACGACCCCAACACCGTCGAGATCAACTTTGGTGTCTACGCTCTATTCATCGGCACAGCGCTGGCCATCACCGCCTTTCCCGTGCTCTGCCGCATCCTGACCGAGCTCAACCTGCTCAATTCCGATGTGGGTGTCACTGTGCTGGCCGCTGGCATTGGAAACGACGTGACGGGCTGGATACTCCTGGCTCTGTGTGTCGCTCTCGTCAACAACGCGAATGGACTGGCGGCGCTTTATGCCTTGCTTACCACCGTCGCCTTCGCCCTGTTTCTGTGCTATGCTGTTCGGCCCTGCTTCATCTGGTGTCTGAGAAAGACTGGCAGTCTCCAAAAAGGCCCGACCCAGGGTATGGTGGCACTTACTATGGGCATCGCTTTGGTCTCTTCGTGGTTTACCGGTCAGTCACTGTGTGCCCATTCGCTCGCTATCGGGGTACCCATGCCCTTGTGCTTTGTGGTGGGACCCCTTCAAGCTAAATCGACTTTTTAGGTATTATCGGAGTCCATCCTATCTTCGGGGCTTTCCTGGCTGGCCTGATCTGCCCTCACGAAGGAGGCTTTGCTATCAAGCTTACAGAGAAGATTGAAGATCTGGTCTCGGTCTTATTTCTGCCGCTCTACTTTGCCCTGTCCGGGCTCAGTACCAACTTGGGACTGTTGAACGACGGCATCACTTGGGCCTATGTGATTGGCGTCATTGCTGTGGCCTTTGCGGGTAAGATCATCGGAGGCACGTTGGCGGCGAGACTCAACAGACTTGAGTGGCGGGAGTCTTTTACCATTGGTTGCCTCATGAGCTGCAAAGGTCTTGTCGAGATTATTGTGTTGGTACGTCGTGGTTCTAGCGAGGCCCTGTCAAAGGGGTTGTGAGATGATGACTAACGCTGCACCCACAGAACATTGGCTATTCCGCCCAGATTCTTTCGGAGCGCACCTTTACTATATTTGTTGTCATGGCTTTGGTAAACTGCCCTATTTCCCTCTTTCTACGCCTCTCACTCGGACTATCGCACCTAGCTAACGGCTCCTGCAGGTGACTACTGTAGCGACTACACCTTTGACCAAGTGGCTATACCCGCCTTGGTACCAGAATAAGTTGCTGGCGTGGCGCAGAGGCGAGACCGACAAGGACGGCAACCCCATTGGCTCCCTTGGCTCGAGTGGTGGCGACTCTGTTCAGAAACTGAGCGACACCCAGATCCGCCGCCTGCTTGTCTATCTGCGCCTTGATAGTCTTCCCAGTCTTTTCACCTTTGTCGCCCTTCTCGGCGCTGACAAAGGCGCCGTGCAAGCCGTGGACGAAAAGGCGGATGATGCGGATTTCATTCAGGCCGGTTCCGGCTCCGACTCTGCAGTACGGCGGCCCCTCGAAGTTCATGGCTTGCGCATTCTGGAGCTTTCAGAGCGTACCTCGTCTGTGATGCAGGTCACTGAGGGCGAAGACTACTATTCAGAGCGGGATCCTGTTGTGAACGCCTTCCGCACCTTCTCGCGCCTCAACGACGTCGCAGTCTCAGGCAAGGTTGCTGTGGTGCCAACTGCCTCATACGCCGAGACCCTGATGAAGCAGGCTGCCGACGTGGCGACCGACTTTGTTCTCGTGCCATGGAGTGAATGCGGCACTATCAGTGAGGACACCTCTGTGCTTGACGTGGCCTCCATTCAGGACCGCTTCACTGGCCGCGAACACCTCGATTTCATCAACCGGGTCCAGTCGAATACGTTTAGTAACATGGGCATCTTCATCAACAACTCTTTCGGTGGCTCCCGAGGCAAGCCCGCCCTGGGCAGGTCCAAGTCCGCCCTGTCCATCCACAGCCAGCGCGAGGCAGCCACGCTTCCTGTCAAGGACAAGACCCACCAGATTTTCATTCCCTTCTTTGGTGGCGTGGATGACCGCGTTGCGCTGCGCTTTGCCTTGCGTCTGGCCAAGAGCCCGAATGTGACGCTCACCATCGCCCACTTGAGCTGGAATGCAATGGACTCGGGTGACGAGGTCGAGAAGCCAGAGCAGGCCGTGCTGTCAGATTCCACCAACACTGGTGGCGACAAAAATGCTATCGCAGTGGTGGAAGAGACTTCGTCACGAGATATGGAGCTGCTCTCACAGCTGCGGTCGACGCTGCCACAAGAATTGGTAGGCCGTGTCACCATCAAAGAAATCAACGTGTCGCGTGGCACGGCGACGGCAGAGGCCGTCAGCCTTGCTAGGGCGCACGTGGGGCTGTTCCCCAAGAACTCTGGTGACATCGTCGTGATCGGCCGGTCGCACCGCGATCTCGGCGACCACACGGACGAGGTTGGTGGGAGCGAGCTGAGGAAGACAATTGGCATCGTAGCAGAGCAGCTCATTGAGAGTGGCGTCAAGGCAAGTTTGTTGATTGTCAAGGCCGGTGGTGCAGGCCTGCATTCGTAAAGGACTGGGCTTTTTTGGGGGGCCGGGGGGGGGGGGGGGGCATTGGGGACGCTGGGTAACTGTTTATATACTGTTGTATTGTGTGGTCGGTAAATTGGGCAAACGGTTTTGTTTCAAGATATCCATATGGTCCAGACTGACTGCAGACGAAACTTTTTTTACGTCAAGTAATACATGATGAGGATCTCTCTTAGACGAGACACAATATTTTCCGCGCTGGTCACTTGCCACCATGTACCATATGACAGCTTCAAAGTTGAACAGCTAAAAGGCAGCGACGACAAACAAGTCATGTATACTCTGTTTTAGACTGCGCTCCGAGACGTATGCTTTACATCGGTATCAACGCAAGTGGATACTTCGAACAGCGACTTGATTCTCTAAGAAGCATATGGCACGCATTCTGAGTGCCAAAACACGCGCACAAAGCATCTGTAACCTTGGCAGGACATTGGACCAACCATTGACGCACAATTATGACTGCATCAGAGTGCCCTCTTGATGAAAGCATACTCCATTCCTCCAAACAAGTCTAAAGAGCCCACTTCCTCAAACCCCGTTGCTCTGTACAGCTGAGCCCCTGCTTCACTCGCCATGAGACGGACGTTCTTGTGTTCCTGGTCCGCGCGGCTTAGACCCCATTGCAGAAGCATCTTTCCAATTCCTTTCCGCTGGTAATCCGGGTCCACGGCCAGGGCATCGAGGTCTGATACTGAAAGTCAATTCACGCCCAACGATGAGGTGCGCGGGTGAGGAGGCAAATGACTAACACCACGAATTATTATATCCATCTTCTCCCAGAGCGTCCTGGAGTGATTTATCCAGCACTTTGGTAGCCTTGCCGATTTCAGCCACCACTGACATGTCCATGGTCTTGGGTCTGATCGCCTCCGGCCCCAAGAGCGCCTCTGCCGTCGCCTCGATGGACTGGTTGGGTTTGGCGTCCTTAGCGGGAGGGGATTGCCAGATGGCGGAGGCCACGGGTTTGTCCTGGCCGTCGACCACAACGAGGTAGTGCAGATCTGAATTGTCAAACCTGTGCAGATGGCGCCCGACACGATATTCGAGTTCGTCACGAGTGATTATCTCCCCAGGACTGATCGGCTCGGTTTGCAGACGGGCGGGAAACAGTGCCTCGGTCATGGGCCGACCCTGGAAGGCCCTGGCCCCAATTCTGACGAGGGCCTCAAGCTCGTCTTTCCGCGTTTGGCGGATGTGAAAAGCAGGCAAGTCTGGCATTGTTTCTTTCCCGTTCGAAGTTGGGTAGGTTGGTTCAGGTGAACAGCGAAAGAATGCAGGTTTTCGATTGGCGAGGCTCAAGGACAAGATGTCGCCGACGTCCTGAAGCCCTTCTTCACAAAAACTGGTCCGTGACACAAGCCGTTATATATCACAGTTTTGACGTCGATCTCCAACCATGTCTGTGTAGTTGTTTTTGCTAGAGAGCCACGCAATCTGACTACAGGATGCTTTCGTACGCACAGTGGGTCTGGGCGATGGTTGTAGGCTTCAAAGTCAGCACGGGTAAACTGTGGCCGAGGGCGTCGTCATATCCTTAACTCCAAGCGTACCTACTTAGTACCTAGGTACCTAAGGTAGTAAGGTAGTGCAGTAGGTACCCCTGGGGACTGCTTACGTAAAGTTTTCTCCCCAGTAGACCTCTGTGCCGCCGTAGACAGTCCCCAGGGGTGGTATCTAGATACCTAGGTAGTTTGTCGAAGTCTATACAATGGAAGTTATCACATAAATAAACGGCACATCCGCTATTTCATGCACGCCATGGTCACGGGTACTGGTACAAAAGGGTAGCTCAGCGCTAGTATCCCTTGCTACCTGCCCAGGTGGATACGGTATGTACAGTGCAGAGGAGCAGCTGACTTTCGGTAGTCCACTTGGGTACCTAGGTATTCAGATTTGGGTCTTCGATCCTAGGTCTAAATTCCGTATGTTCGATGTGGATATTCGATCCCAGGTGTTTGATTCTGCGCATTCGATTTTGCGATACTTCCGGTTGCCAAATCGGGGTTTCCACAACGAGAAACACGAGCGCCGAGCTACCCTTTTGTACCCTTCACCATTGCACCTAGGTATCTAACTTAGTAGGCACTAGTAGTAAGCAACGACCGGTGTGGTTGTGGGGCACACAATCTGGGACCTGCCGTTCATTTCGTGCAGCTGGTGCGCTGTTGTTATTTGGGCCAAAAATGCCTAATTAGGTTGGGAATGACTTCTCGGTCATGAATACAAAGGCACCTAGGTAATTACTACCTAGGTATGTACTTAGGTAGGTATTAAGTGCTTGCCACCTGTCTCAGGCACGAGGCAATGACGAACCGTGAGTAGGTAAGCACCTGCGTACTATGTACCTAGGTAGTTTCACCGCTAATAGTCACCGTCCCTCTACGTCATGTATACGCCCTTTCATCACGGCGGCACGGGTGCGCAAACACTGCCCAGGTGTTCCTGTCTCGTGCACATCTACTCAGTCAACTGCAAACTCACATCAACTGACCTGGACATCATCAAATCACCCACAAACAACGACCGAACCACCTTCGCCTAACATAAAACCACCATGTACATCCCCAACGCCCAGAGCGTCATCGCTGCAGGCCTGGCCCTGACCGGCACCATCATGAAGTGTTCGTCAATCTCATCGCCCTCTAGCTGCTGCTCATCGCAGGTCTGGGGATCATAGCTGACCATGTACACCATCAAACAGCAAGTGAGGTGGCCTCAGGTGAGATCCTGGACTTCGCCGTCGAGAAGTGCATCGACAGCGACGGCAACCAGCGCTGCTCTAAGCCTTTCTTGGTCACCAAGTCCACCTGCTACAGCATCGAGTGGAATACCGACGGCGCCCTGTCCCACACGACAGTCGAGGTCCGCGATGCTGGAAGCGACGAGATCGTCTACTACCGCGACACGAATGGCGAGTGGACTCCCGAGAAGGGTGAGCTTGTGTACCTGGACTTCAAGCCCAAGATTTGGAAGACGGGCAACGATACGGTCGAGTACAAGGTCACCACCTGCAAATGATCACTTTTGACACCGTGGGGTGCGGGAGAATCGAGGTCGCTGGAGTCAAAAGTTAGTAGTGTGAAGGGTGACAGGAGATTATGGTAGCGCTGGCCGAAAAATTTACGTGTGTTCGTTTGTACTGTATTTTTGGCCCTGTACACACGCATTCAAAGGTCAGTACAACAGCCGTTTCTCATACTAAAGTACAGGGTGCGAACAGACCAAATTGGACGATATTTTATAGCCTTTAACGGCGGCTAGACCTATGCGCTAATGCTTCCTCGTCGTTAATTATTATACCTATAATCAAAATATTGCTTATAATTTATATTACACTACGCTAGAGGTCCGTTGGCTTATTTATATTTATATTTAATAAATATAGAAAAATATAGGCTAAATCGACTAGCGTATAATGGGCTGAGCTATATTTAGCCTTAGTTGGAATCCGGATAAAATCCGGATAAAGTCTATATATAGCCTATATTTATATCTAAAAAGTAGCTCCTTTTCTCAATAATTTTCTTAAATTTAACTTTTTATCCGAAATTATATTTTATTAAATATTTAATAGATAGGTTTTTTAGATTAGCTTTTTATATTAATTTCGGATAATTTTTTTGCGAATATCCCCGCGCTCATTATAAAAAATTCGGGAATTTATTATAAATATTAATATTATTATAATAAGGAGATTTAACGACGCCGGCTAATTACCCTATTAATTAACGATAAAATATCATAATAATTTTAAATAATCGAATTATATTTATAATATAAATATACACTTTCTTTTTAATTTCATTATTATAAATAAATTTTAATTTAATCATTAATAAAAAATGTAATAAAATATCTTTTTTATAATAAACTTCTTTTTAAACTCTTTAATATTAACTTTATTTTTTTCGAATCTTTTTTATATTAACTTAAGCTAAAGGTAATTCCCGCCGCTAATTTTGGATAATACGATATTCCAACCTTTTAAGCCCTATTATATTAAATTTATAATTCTAATGGGGTGAATAGAGCAAATCGCTGGTATTGTCCGTAGCTAAGCTAGGATCGGTGAAAAACTCAAAAACAAGACCTTCACCGAATCCAATGGGAATTGCTATATACCTGTCGATTCTACCCACAAACCTTCGGTATTTCCCCATACCCAAATCTGTGTCATCCACCACGGTTCTCGTGTTGTATACCGTGGCGGCCAGCCGATTCTGCCCTTTACCCCTTTACACCCCTGTTCCAATAGACGGTGTAGGACAGGGGTCAACCCCTGTCAATTAAAGCGGGGCTATACCTTTGACAATAATAATAAAATATTTAAATTATATTAGCATCTTAATAAAAAAATAAATTTTGATAAAAATTAAAAAAACTATTTTAATTATTCTAAATATCGGGTTAATTATATTATTAATATATTAACGTTTTCTTTTTATTTCAACTCCCGCTTTAACCTTTAATTTAATAAATCTAAATAATAATCGAAATATTATTAAAAATTCGTATTTACGAATTTCAAATATAGGCCTTTTAAGCTAAATAAAAGAGATTTTCGAATATATTTATACGAAAAAATAAATAGAATATAAATATTTCGTTTAATTAAAAGTTTATATTATCAATATAGGAATTATAGTGTGAGCCCAGCCGGGCTGGCATAGGTTCACACCTTTTTAATCAGCTTTGCCAAATCGGGCAAGTCTAGGTAGCAGTAGGTCTAGCATATGCGCTGGCTTTGCAATTGACTGCAACGCCGATGCTAATCCCAATCGGGACGAACGCCCTCCGGGGCCGCACTTAGATTTAATTAACGGCAGCCCTATAATTGCCATTTACTCTTTCCTCTTTATAAACCAATAATGAAATCGATTCAAACCCAATATATATATACGTATATCAATTATATAATATAACCTACCGATATTGATCAATTTCAATACGATTGAAATAGACGGTAAAGAAAGATAGATTTAATCCGAATATTCGAAATATAACTTCGTCCTTGTACGCCCTTATACTAAAGAATTAAAGATTAAATTATACTAAAAATAAAAAATACCTCTGTTTTATAACGCTCCATAGCATTTTTCCTAAGGCTTTTCTTTTTAAGCTACTTCTATATTGCGCTTTTAACTAGGAGAAAAAAAGAAGCTATAAATTTATCGTAAATAACCTTACTTTCACGATATTTATCTTTTTATTACGCATTTAGCTAAATAAACAATTGAAAGCCCTCCATATACTCTTTGCTAAATTCGCAATTTCCGATAACCTTTTATAAATACTCTATTTCGACTTATCCTCCCCGAGATATAAGGAAACCGCTTTAACTTTTTAATCCGCCTAATTAAAAAATATATAATTTTCGAATAATCGGAAAAAGCCTATATTATCTTTTGTTAATTAAAAAAAGCGTTTATAATGATTCCGGTATTTACGTAACAGAATTCGAATAAAATTATTATTATAGAAACGGATAGTTTAAGCGGAGCTATTAATAATATATTATTTTAATATAATGCTAATAGCTTTATATATTTGATAGCATTTTATTTAGCTCGGGTAATGTTTATTTAACGGAATTATTATATTTACGATAAAGAGTTATTATTATTAATCTTATATTTCGAAATATAATCCTCGGAATTCTATAATATCCGCGACTTTTTTATTATATTAACGGATTATAAAAGCTTATAATATTTCGTTCGGCAATAATTAATGTTTAAGCGATAAATATATTAAATAAAGGTATTATTGTTGTTTAATTTCTATTTCAAATACCGCTTTAATAAAAATGCGATAATTCCGTATATATTTTTCTCAGCGGGCTTAAGATCGCTTTTACGATTAGCAATATAAGATTATATCTTCTAATCAATTTTCATCTTAAAATTAATGATTCAAATATGCCTAAAAGTAATATTCGTAGATTAAATTTTTAAGGATATTTTTGATAAATAGAAGGCTAAGAAAGATAGATTTAGATTAAGGTTAGATATAGGGTCAGATCGGAGTTTAGCGGGATTTCTTACGATTATTATAATAACTTTTACGCTTATTATTGCGGTAATTATAAAATCGGACATATTCGTCGAAGTTTTGCTAACGACTTTATCGGATAAAGATATAAAAACGGATATTATTTATAAATATAGGTTCGTAGAGAATTAAAAGGGTGACCTTTTTTTTCTAAAAAAAAGCATCTATTTATTAAATTCGAGAAATATATTGCTATATTATAATCGGGTTTAGATATTTATTTATAAACCTTTAACGATGATCTTAATTCAGCATATATATAACTTTCCGCTAATTAATTATATTGAAAAATATAAAATTTTCTATATTTTATAATAGAATAATTATTAAAATGATATATTGTCAAATATATAAAAGTTCTATATATCCTATAATAATTACCGCGCGATTATAAAATCGAAGAAGCTCTATTAAAGGTTATTATATCTAATCCCGCTACTAGATTATTTTCAAACAAATCTCGATTAATTTTATAATAAATCTTCTATATTTATAAAACGGATCGCGATATTTAATAATAATTATAAATTGTTTATTTAAATATGTTTAATTAAATCTGATATATTTAATAATAGCTAAAATTTATACAGAGCGATTTGAAATATATTAATTTCGATTCTATAGATTTCCAAATAATATTATCAATAATAAGAAATCGTATTAGATAGGCTAATTTTGGTCTATATTATACCAATTAATTGATATAAATCAAAGGTTTTTGACTATATACTATTTAGAAACCGATAATAATATAAAACAAGCTAATTAAAATATTCAAAAATATCTATAAAATTTTATTTCGTATATCTAATTCGATTAAGTAAATTAATCGTTTTATTATTAATTAGCGTTAAATAATAAAGATTTTAATTTTATCGATATTCATCCGAATAAATTTACAACAAGGTTTAATATAAAGCTAATTATAAAAGTATCTGAAATCGGTGCTTTTGTATCTATACTTAAAATTCGCACCGCGGCGTTTGTATAATATTTACGAAATAACTACGATATTGCATAATCTATAATCGCGTAAATATAATAATAATAAGAGATTTCGGCAAACCGCCGACGGCGTCCTATAGAGCAATATAAAATAAAAGATTAAGTATAGCTAAATCTTAAGAATATTAAAACGAATTGGCTAAATAAAAAGCTCGATTAATTAAGATATAAATATCGGGTTAAAAGTTTTAAGAATTTATTAAATATTATATTAAATATATTAAATAGCTAATATAATACCTTTTATATAAATTTGATTAAATGTTCGATAAATTCGGTATTGCTTTTTTAAATATAAAACGAATCCCGCTTTATTTTAGTAATTTCAATATTAGTAAAACCGAATACAGAGCTTTATAGAAAATACTTTATCGAAGAAATCTTATAAGCTAGAAATGCTCGGAGCTATGGTAAATAGCGCGAAATATTAGTGAATTACCTTAATTACAATAACCCGGAGTAAGAACCGTTAGAAAAAAATTAAAAAAAAATTAAAGCTTTAGATCGGTTCGAGATACAATAGGGAAGCGCGCTTAAAAACGACGATCCGATATTACGATAACGATATCTATAATCCGGAGCAGAAGAAAGATAATAATTATAAAGGTTTAATTATATTACGAGGATAGAGGGATTATATACGAAATAAATATAAGGGAAATATAGACGAACATATTAATCGATTTATTAGCTAGCTAGGCATTATCCGATTTTACGCCGAATTTTTATCTATAATTATCTTAGATGCTACTTTATAAATTATCTTTTAAATCGTTACCCCTTTGCTGTCGAATATTTTATTTTATATTAAGAATTATATCTATATTTTAAGATTTTAAAACGCTTACATTTTATTATTCGATTATATAAAGATATTCGGTTATTAATAGCGCTATTTAAAATAGCTACGGATAATAAAGAAATCGAATAGATTATCCTCTTTATTTTAATTATTTAGGTCGTTCTAGTCTTGATCTAGCCTTTTATTTTATTTTCGATAATATAGCTATATAAATGCAAACAGGTATAGAAAAGAATCCGGCTACAGCGATAATATAAAAAGATATTATATAAGTATATGATAATATAACAGCGATTGAAAAATTAATAACTATTATTAAAACTATTAAAACGGCAAAGCTCGTTTATTATATAAATACTTTTAATTATTATATAAATGCTTCTAATTATTATATAAATGCTTTAAATAATAGCTAAAATATATTAAAAAAGATATAAAATAGATATAGGGCAAATATAAAGATTTATTTCAAGTAATATCGGTTATAATAACGGCGAAATAATCTATATTAAATGTTTAGGGGAAAACGATAAAATTATAAGCGACAAAGGTCGAAAAAAGCGCCAATTTATAACTACGATCGCTAATAAAACTAGCTATTATAATAACGAGAACGATTAAAAAAGAGCGGTTTTATAAGCGGCGATAGCTTAATCGTAATTATTCTAAAGAGATATATATTATAAAGTAAAAAAAGAATATTAATAAATATAACTACCTTTGGAGTAACCGAGATAAATAATATACTCCTTCTCTTAATTTCTTTTACAATATCGCAATAGGCTTAATGGAGTACTTTATCAAATACAATTATCTTATTATCTTATTATTAACTATTTTTATTTTTTCAATAAGCGGTATAAAAGCAACTAGTAAAATATATATAATTTAATTTATTAATCCGTTTCGATTATACTTCGAATTAATATCGGATTAGATATAAATAAAATATAGAATAAAGTAGATATTTTATAAAAATAAAAGCGGTAAGCGGCTATTATTTAAATCGATAATATAATATTTTTATCGTCGGAATTAGATATAACGGCGTATATATTTATTATATAGCGCGATTTCTTTTTCTTTTTTTCGATATAATAGCTATAAAGGCTATAGCTATAATTATAAGCAAAACGGCGCTATTTATCATCTTTGTCGAAACTACGATTTATTAAATTAGCGACGATTAAAAAATACCAAAGCCGTTATTACAATTTAAATATAGCGATAAAAGTTATAATAATATTTATTTCCACTATAATATAGATATAGAAAGAATATAGTTAAAATATAAGCGTAATTACATAGAAGATTAGGAATATAATAAAAGAGGCGTAATAAATAACGTTATTTTAAATTAAAAAATTTATATAATTTATATAATAAAGATAAAAGCGAATCGTTATATTCAATATAATATAAAAACAATTTATTGAAAAAAAATATAATATAAAATCTATATATTTTATTATTCTTTTTCCTTTAATTTTCGCGCCTATCATAGAGCTTATACAATATAGTATTTCTTAGCATCAAGGATCCGGGGAAAGAGCATATAATAAGCTAAATTATGCTTAGCCTTAGCTAGGGTCCGGATATGGTCCGGACAGAGTCCGTACATAGCCCATACCTATATCTAAGAGGCAGCCCCTTTTCTCACTAATTTCCTTAGACTTAGCTTTTCATTCGAAATCATACTTCGTTAAAGCACCCAATACATAGCCTTCCTAAGTCAGCCCTTCA
The DNA here is from genome assembly GCA_003671545.1 of Ophiognomonia clavigignenti-juglandacearum. Taxonomy (NCBI): domain Eukaryota; kingdom Fungi; phylum Ascomycota; class Sordariomycetes; order Diaporthales; family Gnomoniaceae; genus Ophiognomonia; species Ophiognomonia clavigignenti-juglandacearum. The sequence goes on along the minus strand of PYFS01003571.1, from coordinate 182 downwards.
CATAGCGCGTACCAAGGTAATCAATATATACGAAACGTTATAAAATATATTAAAGAGAAAAAGCAATGAAAATATTTTGCTACTTTCGAATCCGGTGTAACGTTATCCAAATCGGGCTAGTCTTTCCTAATCGGGTAGGCGGTAGCAAATGCGAACACACGCACACATGTGTGCCCTGTCGG